>CAUYQG010239321.1:0-99905 GCA_963574415.1 Tarsius wallacei | reverse complement strand
TGTCCTCATCTTTCTTATTGTTGCTTGCATTATAATAATTGGAGAGGTGTCAGGCACAGTGGCTCAAGCCTGTAATCCCAGCACTTTGGAAGGCCGAGGTGAGGGGATTGCCTGAATCCACAGGTTCAAGAACAGCCTGGGCAACTTGGCAAGAACTCATCTCTACAAGGAATCAAAAAAATTAGCCAGGCATGGTAACGCACACCTGTAGTTCTGGTTACTTGGAAGTCTGAGGCGGAAGGATCGCCCAGTCCAGCGGGTTGACGCAGGGGTGGCGGTGAGCATGCCACTGCACTCCAGCCTGGATGACAGAGTGAGACTCCAACTCAAAAATAATAATAATAATAATAATAATTGGAGAGGTGGTCATAGGCTCTCCACACCCTGACTTGTACCAACCACTAAGGTATAGTGCCAGCAAGAAGACTAGAGAGCTTTATAGAAGGGATTCAAGCAGGACACTTGCAATTGTAGCGCAAGGTAGGGCAAGGAGTAGGCAAGGGTCTTTGTGTATGGTATTCCTTCCACACAGAAGCCTCCTTCTCCATCATCAGCCATTTCCTCAAGGGCAATTTGGGGGTACTCTTTTTCCAAGATCCTTCAGCAAGTTCACAATTTAGCTGTTTAGAGCTCAAGCATTAGAGCTCAAGGATTACTCTTCCATATACCAGATTAAGTTAGGTCTTCTTTTATGTTCTCAGCATATCTTATGCCTTTCTAGTTTATTGTGGTAAAACATACATGGCACAAAATTTACCATTTTAAGCATTTTAAAGTGAGCAACTCAGCGGCATTTAGCATATTTATAATATTGCGCAACCATCATCACTATCTAGTTTCAGAATTTTACCACTGCAAAAGGAGACCTCATGCCAATTAAACATTCTTTCCGGTTCCTGACAACAATGAATCTGCTTTCTCTCTCTATGAATTTGACTATTCTGGATATGTCCATATAAGTAGAACCGTATAATATGTGGCCTTTTATGTCTTGCTTCTTTTGGTTAGCATACTGTTTTCAAAGTTTGTCCCTGTTGTAGCATGTGTTTATACTTCATTCCTTACAAAAGACACTAAAAGAAAGAGAGAAAATAACACTCAGAATTGAAGAAAAATATCTGCAAGTCATGCAACTGATAAAGATCTAGTATTCACAATATGTTAAGAACTTTTACAACTCAACAACAATAAAACAACCCAATGGAAAAGGGATTTAGATAGAGATTTCTCCAAAGAAGATTTACACATGGCCTACAAGCACATGAAAGATGTTCAACATCATTCCACAGTGTTCCAAGTTCTGTGCTGAGCAATTTACTTGCATTGTTATTGAGGAAATGCAGACCAAATCTTTTCTTTTAAAAGTTCATCTCATATTTTATGTATCGATATATCATTCTTTGATTAATATTTGTGTGCTTCACTGAACTGAAGTCTCTAAGAGATCAGTACTATATAATTTTTTATTTATTGTTATAATCCTGGTGCCTAACAAAGTGTTTGACTCATGATAAGCCTTCAATAAATATTTGTTGAATAAACAAGGGATAGTCACAAGAAACCAAAGTACATTAGAAAGTCAAAAAAGAGAAAGATGTCAACTCGTTAAAATTATGAAAATTCTGCATATAGTTGTTCTCCATGTATCTCATGATCACATACAAAGAAAATAGCATTTTTTCTCTGACCTCTTCTAGATTGCATCTCTAGACTGCAAAACATGGTGGTTTTGTTCTTGCTATTGATGGTGATAGTGTTTCTTCCCTTTGTTTATTGATTATTGTAAGTCAGGCACTTGAGGATATAACTGAGAATTAATGAAAGCATAGCTTAAGCCTGACATAAACATTTTAGCACCAATTTCACTCTTCCAGTTTGCACTTGAAGGAACTAAGGCCCAGAAAACCCTTGAAATAAACAATTTAAAGACACTCAATAGGAACCAACCATCTGTATGCTCAATCCATTCTACCTCATCACCCTATGCTCCTCAACTATTTCTCCATTACCTCTGAATTCCCACATTCAACACAGGGTCCAGGCAATGGGACATGTCTGAACAAATTGAATAATGCACAAGTGATGGTTATGAAGAAAGGGGACTAGGAATGAGGGAAGGAAGGAGCGAAGGAGAGGTTAAGGTTTGGACTCAGATTGCTTCTTAGTATGAATGCAATGATAACAACACCTAATATTTACTGAGTTCTCATTATGTTCCAAGCACTGTGCTAAGCAATTTACTTTCATCGTCTCGTCGAACATGAAGATCTGTAGAATGTAGCTCCAATATAACAATTATCATCTTTATTTTCAGTAGGAGGAAATTGAAGCACGGAGAGGTTGATTAACTGACTCAGGGCCACCCAGATGTCAATTAATGAAAGCAGGATTTGAACTCAGGATTTCACATTCAATGGCTGTCTGTGTCCTTAGCCAATAAACCATAAATGCCTTCAAGGTGGGGAACAGCCCCAAGGCTCAGATTAAAATACGATGGATTCTTGCTCCTAAATTCACATACCTTAGAGAGTAATGTCTTGTGGAAAAAGTGCTATTCCCTGTGTCCTTGGAACAAATTATCAGCAATACCACCTAGCAAGGTAGCAGTACCCTGTCTTAAACAGCTGGCAGGAAGAACATCCTGCTAATTGAGAATAATTTCCCACAATCTCAATGTGTGAAAAACAAAACAATGTGTCCATCCTCCAGAGATAGCTCTGGGGTCTCCAACAGCTGACAGAGCTGCACACCTAAGCGATGACTGCCCCTGGAGAGTTGTTAATTGTGTGCACTGCAGAGACCTTTAAATGAGATACTGCTTGGAAGATTAGAAAGAACACTGAGCAAGAAAGTTAGATTCTAAGACAACTCTGTACCTAGATCAGAGATTGTCATGGCTGAGTGATTCAAGCTAACTCCCACTGAAAGTCTCTTCCATTGCTCTTGCCAGTTTGCTACAGACATGGCTGGGCCTTCTCACTCCCCAGATCTTGACTGAAATATCCCATCCTCCTGAAGGCCTTCCCAGGCCACTTGACCAACAATTACTCCCCTTCTCCAGCACTCAGTATCCCATTGACTTACTTTATGTGTTTCATAGCACCCAACATTATCTGAAATTATCATCTTTATTTTCTTATTAGTTTGTTCCTTGGATTACTCCTGTCCATGTAACCTCTGTGGTTATAGGTATTTTGCTTTTTTATGGTCTTTGCTTTATTCCTGGTACCTAGAATAATCTTTGGCACGTGCTGAGAGAAAGGAAGGAAGGAAGGAAGGAGGGAGGGAGGGAGGGAGGGAGGGAGGGGGGAAGGAGGGAAGGGAAGGAAGGAAGGAAGGAGGGAAGGAAGGAAGGAGAGGCCACTCTAGTGATCATTAGCATTCATTGACTGGAAGAAGAAATCGAGGCACAGAGAAATTAGCTGCTATGCCCAAAGGCACAAAGCTAGTGACTAGGAGAGCCAGGGTTTAAAATCATATGTGACTCAGCAAGCTGTGCCTTTTTCTGTGATTTCTCACTGTCTTGATGGTTATTATACTCACATGTACGAAAGTTTCCTGAAAAAATATTCATACTTGAAAGCAGTATTTATATCGAAAGTAACTCAACCATCTCTTTGGCTTTTACCCTTCTTTGGTTTTCTTTGTTATATCAGCGTGAGCCTTGTTGGTGTTCATATGTAGCATTTTCTACAAGTATTTGAAACTAACAGGAGAGAGATATGTCTTGCCCTAACCTATTCTTTATCCCATACTCAAAGCAGTCTTTGAAAAAAAAGATGAATAACTTGAATACCTTAGGTTCTCACTCTACACACCACAACTGCTTTCTGAAATTTGTTTCACAAATGTATGCTGTTATTTTTAAGATAAAGAGTGAGTAAAAGCAGGAAAGCGATGTCATCTTAGGATACTTAACATCTAGACAACCTCTCTCTCAAAATGAGGTTTTGCTTTATTCCAGACACCCAAAACATTCAAGTAAAAAAAGTCATCTCACTTTTGATAATTTTAAGTACTTACTAAAAACAAAACAAAGGAACCAAAACAACAAAAAAAGTTAACTGCTGAAGAAACATGAAACCCTCTTGATCTCTACAGAAACATAGCTAATTATCAAGACAATTTCCAAATAACCCAAAAGCTTGAATGAATGTCTTCTAGCACTGGGAGAGTAAAACTAAATATTTATTACATGTTAAACAAAATTAAGATATATTTGGCACCAAAGGAAA
The DNA here is from genome assembly GCA_963574415.1 of Tarsius wallacei. Taxonomy (NCBI): domain Eukaryota; kingdom Metazoa; phylum Chordata; class Mammalia; order Primates; family Tarsiidae; genus Tarsius; species Tarsius wallacei. The sequence goes on along the minus strand of CAUYQG010239321.1, from coordinate 95,670 downwards.
AAAAGAGAAAGCTACTTCTCTGTGCTGAAATCCCACTGCTACAAAGAGAAGTGGGGCCTTTTGAAAGGAAAACATTTTAACCGTGTTTACAAGGGTCATTTCAATGTTTTTGAAACTCTGCTACTAAATAATGCATGCTACTCAAGTGTAAAAAGAAAGCAGTTTAGTACCCTCTTATCGACAAAAGCCTAGATGTCCAGGTGAAAGAGAAGCCTCCGCAAACTGGGGCAGTGCGATTCATTCCTTCCCAAGAGATGGTGGTAAGGTACAGAGCAGTGAGCCTTGAGATCGTGTTCAAGATTTGTAGCTACTTTCTGTCTCTCGTCAGAAAATTGAAGTGCAGGGAGGTAGGTGTAGGGTTGTAGAGGAGCAAAAGTGTTGGCTCAGAAGCTGGACAGTGTGGGAACAAATCCCAGCTCAGTTATTTCTTTGTGGGGCGTGTTATTTAAATTTAGTTAGCAATTAAATAGGAACGATTGCTTCACACTCAGAATCTTGAAGATGGATTGAAATTGCATGTGTAAAGCACACTGACCGGCAGCTAGTAACCACTCTATCAATATTAACTATTATTGTTACTAGTGGTAGTAACAGTAACAGTAGTAGTTTATTACCAAAATACAGCAACAATCACCAAACAACCCATGTGCTCCTCTATATTTCCCAGTTGCCCTTTCAGTGAAGTTGAGGCAGGTGACACATTCTGGCTAATGAGCTACCAGTGGAACTGACAGAGGTCACTTACAGGCAGAGTTGTTAGGAGTGGATGTGAGCACGAATTCTCTCTTCTGTCCTGCTGCGGAACCCTGGGAGCTCTGATGATAGAGTGACTTCATGAGATAGGATCCCAGTCTTTATGAGTCTCGGCTGTGAGGAACTTTATCGAGAGAAACTCTCCCATTGACCACACTGAATGTAGTGTGAGTGGGAAATGCGTATCTGTTGTTAGACTGCTGGGATCTTGGGTTGGTTTGTCGCTGTAGCATGTTTGATCTTTCCTGCCTTATATGCCTTCTTATTGTTTTTCTTATCATTGCTTGATCAAAGTAGATTCAGAGAAACCAGAATCCCTCACTGGAGTCATCCTAAAGCTAGTTTTCATAGAGAGTTACATTTTTATCAAACAATATTTATCTGTTTATCTGTTACCTATATATCTGTCTATCTAGCTACCTACGTATCATCCATCTGTCATCTACCTACCTACCTATTGTCCATCTAGCATTTATGTATCTGTCTGTCGATCTATTGGTCTTCCATGTCTCTGCCTTTGTTGTGGATATAGACAGTGCTTTGTAATAATAACAACCCTTTCTCGTCTCCATTTCTCTCTGACTGTAGATCACTCTTTACCTTCTCTTTCTTCTCTCACCCAATGCATTCATTGCATAACAGCATGGGTATCTGATTGTTTGTTCTGAGCAACTTAAACATGCTCTGTTCATTCTGTGTTCCCCATCAGTGTCCAGCAAAGTACCCAAATACTCAATATATTATCTTAACATATATCTTCCCCCCTCCCTTGTTTTGCCCTCTGCTTTTACCCATCTCTTAATTCCTATTGACTTACAGGTCTTAATCTATCCTGTGAACAACCTTAAATAATTTTTAAATCAGAAAGAAATGCATATATTTCCTTCTGATTTGTTTTCTTATCATTGTTTTTATAATATTATCTCTATATTATTTTTATTAATAAAACACCACTCTGACTCTCAAACATCCACTCATTCCTATGAGTCTCTTCACCTGATGATCAAGGCCCCTATGTTCTCATTTATTTGTAAACACTCTGCCATCATCAGATTGCTGTCGCATTACTTTCTCATCTCTGAATGATTCCAGAAACTCCTGAGTATCTGCATCATTGCTTTGATCCTGTCTCCCTCCTGGAATGTTTTCCTGGCTTCCTTTCTGACTCTTTAAAAACAACGACAAGACTGGGTGCAATGGCCCATGACTGTAATCCCAACACTCTGGGAGGTCAAAGCAGGAGGATCACTTGAGCCTGAGAGTTTGAGATCTGCCTGGGCAACATAGAGAGACCTTTCTCTACCAAAAAAAAAAAAATCAAACAATTAGCTGGGTGTAGTGGTATGTCCTTGTAATCCCAGCTAAGCAGAAGGCTGAAACAGAAGAATCACCCGAGCCTAGTAGGTCAAGGCTGCAGTGAGCCATGATCGTGCCACTGCACTCCAGGCCAGGATACACAATGAGATCCTGATTCAAAAATAAAATAAAACCATAAAATATCAAAAAGACAAAATATTTATCAAAAACTTACTTAGTATTTGTTTTCCTTGAAGGAAAGGACCCTAATGCAAGAAACAGAGGCTTGACTATTTATTACCGTTGTCCCCAAGATTCCATGAACTTTGCCTTTGGTTATTATTTTTTTTAATGGCAGCTTTAGTGGGATAGAATTCACATACCAGACAATTAACTTACTTAAAATTTACATTCCAATAGTTTTTAGTATACCCATAGAGTTGTATAACTATACCACAATCAATTTTACAGGATTTTCATCACTCTGTCCCCCATATCCATACCTATGAGCAGTCATGTCCCCTCCTCCCCTCTCTTCAGTCCCTAGAAACCACTAACCTACTTTCAGTCTCTACAGATTTGCCTATTCTGGGTATTTAATGTAAATGGAATCATAAAATATGCAGTCCTTCATGTCTGACTTATTTCTTTGTTTTTTTTCCCGAGTTGGAGTCTCACTCTGTGGCCCAGACTGGAGTGCAGTGGCATGCTCCCAGCAACCGCAGCCTCGACCTGCTGGGCTCCGGCGATCCTTCCACCTCAGCCTTCCAAGTAGCTGGAACTACAGGCGTGCGCTACCATGCCCGGCTAATGTTTTGATTTATTGTAGAGATAAAGTCTCGCCAAGTTGCCCGGGCGGGTCTCGAACCTGTGGGCTCAGGCAATTCACTCACCTCGGCCTCCCAAAGTGCTGGGATTACAGGCTGAGCCACCGAGCCCGGCTGACTTATTTCAATTAGCATAATTTTTTCAAGGTTCCTCCACAGTGTAACGTATATCAGTACTTCAGTCCTTTTTATAGCTGAATAATATCCCACTTTATGGATAAACTACACTTTATGCATTCATCAGTTAATGAATATTTGGGTTCATTTCAACTTTTTGTTTATTCTGAATGATCCTGGTATGAGCATTGTATATAAGTTTTTGCAGACATGACTGTTTTAATTCCTCCTGAGTATAACTTGGGAGTACAATTTCTGGGTTACATGGTGACTAAATTAGTTTCTTTCTTTCTTTTCTTTAAAATTAAAGCACAATTTGAAGTCATTTTCCATGACCCATGTGAGTAGGAAGAAGAAGGATCTTGGCACAGTGCTCACGAATGCAGAGTTTGTTGATGGCAGAAAAGACAGGCAATATTGTCACCCCAGCAGCCCAAGGGTCCCCAGGAATTCCAGGATAGAAAAGATAATCCCACTGGAAGCATGTTCTGTTGCTTCAAGCTGCCCCAGAGTCAGCTGCCAAGAGAATCAGCCATGGGGACACCTCTTTTATGGGGTTAACTGGCTGCTATAGCTTCTGCAAGAGTAGTGGTCATTTAGGGCCTATGCATGAATTTCCTATCAGTCCTTCTAAAGCATACTATAAGACATCACACTCTGAACATCCTAACATAGCACTTAAATGAAATCATGTGCATTTTTGGAGCTTGCATCACTCTCCTTAGAATTCATGGTCTGCCCTCTTTAACTCATTCAAGTCACTGTCCAGAGCAGCACTGCCAATGGAATTTTCTGAGATGATGAAGATTATTTATTCCCACATTCTCTAATTTAACAGCCACTGGCCACATGATACTGAGCATTTGAAATGTGTCATGTTTAACTGTGGAACTAAATTTTAAATTTTTATTTCATTTTAATTAATTTAAGTTTAGCCAAATTTGGTGAGTAGCTACCCAATCAGACAGCAGAGGTCCAAGGAGTACAGGCAGAACATCTCAATACAATGTATTATGTATGTGAAGGAGGGGGAGCAGGCTTCCAAAAAGGGAGTTGTTCCAGGAATTCCAACCAAGGACGTTGTTAATTATTTTTTAAGCTCTGTGGTTTAGATGAGGAAAATGAATCTTAGAGACATAAACTTGTACAGAGGAACAGGGATGCCATAGGCTGAAAAAGGATGTGAACCTTAGCAGTTGGCAGGCTCTGCTAATTTTTTTCAATTTGGTCATTCTCATCTTTCAAAACTCATGGCTTTTATAAAGCTTCCTTCTGTGCACCCAGCCCTCAGAGGTCCTTCCTGCCCCCAATTATGCCTGTACCACCACTTGACCTGGGCTCCTGCTATGCTCATATATGTCTTGCTTAGCTGTTATGAGGGGATTGGGTGTTCTAACTCTGTGTTGTTCTAGGCTGACACTCTGAGCTTCTACAGGAAGACAGAGAGGAACAGCTATGTTGAGAGAAGCCCCCAAACTAAATAGTTACTGCCAAACTGATGAAGGTTTATGGAGACCCCCTTTCCTCTAGAGCAGAGGTTCCCAACCCACGAGCATGGACAGGTATCAGTCTGTGGCCTGTTAGGAACTGGGCCACACAGCAGGAGGTGAGAGGCAGGAAAGCCAGTGAAGCTTCATCTGTATTTACAACCACTCCCTATCACTTGCTTTACTGCCTGAGCTCTGTCTTCTGTCAGATCAGCAGTGGCATGAGATTCTCATAGGAGTGTGAATCCTATCGTGACCTGCACATGTGAGGGATCTAGGTTGCACGCTCCTTATGAGAATCTAGTGCCTGATGAGCTGAGGTGGAGCAGAGGCGCTGGGGAGTGGTTGCAAATACAAATTAACATTACCAGTGAGGTTTGACTGCACAAAGACCATAATGAATCAATTGCTTGCAGACTCATGTCAAAACCCTACCTGTGAGTGGCCAATGAGTTAATGTATTTCAATTGTACAGCTGCATCTGGTGGCAGGTTTTAAGTCCGAATCTGACATTTATTTTAGTTTGTGCATGACCTGTTCATTATTTTATTTACCACTTCTGAACATGCCTCTTTTTTATGGTAAGTTGTAAAATTATTTCATTATATATTACAATGTGATAATAATAGAAATAAAATGCACAATAGATATCATGCACTTGAATCATCCTGAAATCATAATTCCCTCTAGCCTGTGGAAGAATTGTCTTCCACAAAACCCATTCCTAATGCCAAAAAGTCTGGGGACTGCTACTGGAGAAAAAAGGATGGGTGTTCATTTTGTGAGCTTATCTGTACATACATCCATCTAAACCAGCATTTCTCAGCGTTTTTTTTTTTCATTTTCACCTCAGTGAGAAGCTTTTAAAATTTTGTGTTATTGTAGTAAAACACAGATTTTACCATTATAACTATCGCAAAGTATACTCATTAATGGCATTAAGTACATTCATGATGTTATTCAAATATCACCAGATATCTATATCACCCCAAATGGTAATCCCAAACCCATAAGCAGTCACTTCTCATTCCCCCATCCTCAGTCCCTGGCAACCACTAATCTGCTTTCTATGTGAATTTGCCGCTTCTGAACATTTCACAAAAATGAGATCATACAATATGTGTCTGGCTTCCTCACTAAGCATAGTGTTGCTAAGGTTCACCCATGTTGTTGCAGGTGTCAAGGCTTCCCCCCTTTTCATGGTTGAATAATAGTCATTTTATGGATGGGCCGTTTTTGTTTAGACATTTATCTGGTGATGGACATTTGGGGTATTCCCACCTTTTGGCTATTGTGAATAGTGTGGATTTTTAAATTTTAATACCACAGATGCACTGTTTATCTATTTATATACTGTGGCCCTTCAAAAGGTCACACACACCTTTTCACATTTGAGATTGTTTGAACCCCCCCCCTCCAAGTACCAATTTTCACTTCCTAGGGAGAAATAATGCCATCACTGAGAATGCATGATATGAACCAATAATAGCATTATGACATTCATTTATTATATTTATTTTTATTGATATTATGCTATATTATGATACAACAAATGAATTTCAGTTTGAAATAGCTCTATCTGACCTATTACCATATCTTCAGAACCTAGTACAATTCCAACTACATGAAGTTCAATACAGTGTCAGTGAATAAATTACTGAATGCACGAATGATCTTTTAAAGAGTTCAGTTTTGATTGAGTACATATTAAGAATGGAAAAGTAAGCGCCCTGTTATTATCAATCAATCTGTGACAGACATTGCACTAGGAACTTTAATTATCAGTATTGTCTGTATGGAGAAAGCAATGCTTCATCTGTGCAGAATGGTTCAGTATATAAAAATAATAACAACAATAAAGATAATATCTGTTATTTATTGGGTATAATCTCAACACGGTGTGAAACAAGTGTGGGTATTCTCTTGTTTAATGCCCAGAGTGACTCTTGGTTAGGAGTACTGTTATGAAATCCCAGATGAGAGGCTGAGAGGTTCAGAAAGGTTAAGGCACATGGCCAAGGCTGGACACCCAGTTTGGAAGTAAAGCAGGATGTGAGTTTTGGTTAGTCTGGAGAGGAAACTTATGCTCTGATTCACACACTTCCCTGCTCTAATGTGTGAGTACCACAGGAATTACTCTCATGTACAGATAAAGAAACCAAGGCTTAGGGAGATCAAAGGTTCTGCCTAAATGTAGGACATTTAGTGGCAGGACCCCAGCCTAAAGTCTTCTGTCTTTATAACTAAGAACTACTCTTGCCTGGCAGCAGACATAAACACGAATTTGTGGCCAGCTGTGGTGGCTTGGTCCTGTAATCCCAGCACTTTGGGAGGCCAAGGCAGGAAGATAGCTGGGGGTCAGGAGTTTGAGACTAGCCTGGACAACATAGCAAGACCTCATCTCTACAAAACAAAACAAAACAAAACAAAACAAAAAACAGCCAAGCATGGTGGTATGCACCTGTAGTGCTACTCAGGAGCTGAAGTGAAGGGATCACCTGAGCCCAGGAGGTTGAGGCTGTATGAGCCATGTTCTCACCACTGCACTCCTGCCTGGGTGACGCAGTGAGACTCCACCTTTAAAAATGAATTCATGAAATAAGGGACCTGTGTATTCTAGTGGCCACCAAGATGGTCCTCTTCAAGTGATCATTTTATCATTCTTAAGTTGAAACCATTCAGGACTCCCTTTCTAAACACGATCGTGTCTAAGCCTCATATCTTAGATTATGTCTACACTCCATCTGGCCTTAGCTGTTGTCTCCAGGTTAATCACTTAATGCTTGCCAAGCTCACCTTTGGCTCAAGCCATTATCTGCTCTGTCACTGTTATGCAGATCAGGTGTTGCTGATAACCAACATCTCTGGACCTCCACACATGCTGTTCCCTCACCTGGAATAGCTCTCCCTTTTTACCTGAAGAGTTGTAGACCTGCTTAAAGTGTTGTCAGCTTAGATGTCACCCCTGTGGGAAGCCTTCTTGAATGCCATTTTCTTCTGCTCTGGGTCCGGTGCTTTCTTGTCTCTTGTAGCACTACTCCACATGATTGTCCCCCACTCCCAACTCTCAGTTGCCTCTTCACACAATGCCTCTTGTGCCTTTGCAAGGCCTGGTGTGAAGCAGGTGAGCTCCTACCCATTCTTGGTAGAAGACTGGATGACCTTTGCTGCTCTCGAGGCCAGCATTCTTCTTCAGAGCCCAGATGGGAGAAAGCTCCTTCACTCTGCACCAGGATCCTAAGGACAAATATGGTGGTGATGACCTATCATGACTTATATACCACCTTTTAGGTTACCAGTGTGTACAGTATTAAACCCATTTAGCCTTCAAAACACTCTTATTAGATGGATATTAATTTCCCTTCTTACATGTGAGAAAAAGGCTCTGAAATTTTAAAACACCAAGCTCAAAATCACCTACTGGTGTGTGAACATTGCTATCTTAGTTCTAGAGTCTGCAGCCAAGCACTGTTGAGGCTCAGAACAGGACACCTAAGTGTGGCGCCTCGGCATGCTGTATACTTTGGAAGGAGGAGACTGGAAGACCTCAGAAACAAGGTCTTTCTGACCTTCTCCCATCCTCCTATCTCTTGACTCTCTTCCTCCCTGGAAAGGAGTCTTAGAAACCAGAATTCCTCCTTCCCAAGGTGGGTCATAGAAACTAGAACTCCTCTTCACCAAAGCAAGCATAAAACCTAGAAAGGTCACACTCAACGTCTTACTTCCTTAAAACCCTTCATGTGACAGGTATCCTGTCCTATAACCAAAGGAAACGAACACCACACAGAAAGCCAAGAAGAATCAGAACAGACAGGCCTTGCTGGGTTTCCTCCTCAGTCTCTTACTGTTAGAGCATACCTTTTTTGTCCAATGGCATTTCTACATGGGTGTGCATTCCTCAGCTAATCTAAGCATAAAAAACCTGTTTTTCCTGGAGTTTTGTGTCTCTATTTCTGAAGATTCCATGCCACTTAAAACTTTGCTAAACAAACTTTTTACTCTTTTCTCTTGCTGACCTGTCTTTTGTTATAGGAGTATCACCTGTGACCCTTGTGATGGGTGATTGGAAAGGTATTACATCTTTCTTGCCCTTGCACCACCTTGCTATACTTCCCTTAAACACCCAGGCTGAAACACTAAACACCACTGTGAACTGTATTAGTGTGTTCCCATATCACCAGAGTTAGGGGGGTTCCCACATCTGTTATTTCTACCAAAGCATCAGCATAAATATGACTCTCTTATCTTATTCCATGAAGATGACAACAGTTACAGCTGAAATTGGTTATATATCTTTTAAAGTATATCAATTACTTTTCAATCGACCAAACTGATGTGACTGAAGTCACAAATTGCTGCTATGCAAAGATTGAAAATATAAAATGACATAAATTAAACATTTTGAACCTAGCTTATCTTTTCTGATTCTGTTTCAGATTATGAAAGGTTTACATGTTCACTGTAGAAACATATGTAGGAAAAAAAATGTAAGAAACTGGGAAAACCAAGGAAAAAACAAAACCAAAAAAATCATGTTTAACCCTGCCACACAGAAAAAAAGAAAACAACAAAACACCCCACTGTTTTCATCTTTTTCTATTTGCTTTAAATTCTTGAAAGGAAAATTAGGTCTCTAGCATAAGGATTAAAGGCTCTGATTCTGGAATCTGTGGGGAATCTGGAAATCAAATCAAATCTGGAATTTGATTGCCAGCTCTATTACCTACTGGGTGTTTGATCTTGGGCCAGTTACTTAACCTCTTGAAAATTTAGGGAAATCACATCTACCCTCCCCCGCCCTCCAGGGCTGTTGTGAATTATACGCTGTGGCACATGTATAGAGTTTAACAGAGTGCCTGGCATGTAGTAAGGATTCAATCACCGGTAGCTATTATTTTTAATGATGGTGCTATTATTTTTATTTTACTGTGACCATTTTCGCCATGTGATTCAATATTCCTTAAAAACGTGACCTTATTTTGCTTGCTGAGTCTCTCTTATTGATATGCCATAATTTATTTAACCAGTTTCCTAATTAGGCCATGGATACTTTGATCTCCAATAAATAAAGTAACATTGCAATTTCCCCATTACTCTTAAGACAACTTTTTGTTAATGTTAATATCCTGTGAATCTCTCCATTATTGGCTGAGTCTTGGATATCCCCATCCAGTGTCTTACTGTATGTCCTAGTGGGGAAAGACAAGACATGGATCTACCTAATTTCCCTAAATACAAACTCTCCTAAGGAAATAAAATCAACAATATCTTTCTATGCCATTATGTTTGCCTACCTGGCAGGCCTTCTCTAGCATGGGGGTAATTTGTAGCTTGAACAGTTGAGACAAACACTTGGCATGAGACAGAGAGAAGTAGGATGAGTCTGTAATTGGGATATTTTGTCTCATTTATTCTTGATAACGTGCCATCTTCCACTCCATCAGCCAGAGGTGATTGTTCATGGGATGTCGTACACCTGGTACCAGTGCTTATGAAAGCCAGATGTGGTTCATCGTTAAAAGCTAGTTTAAAGGAAGAGTGAGGACATCTCCCTGTACCTATCCCCTCCCTTTCTCATTCTCTCTCTATTTTTCCTACAATTTGTCCCTCCCTGGGGTTCTAATAACACTTATTTGGAGTCCAGGGATGCTGGCCAGCTTTTACCAAGTCTCAGGTTAATCTATGCTTAATTCCCTGCAGGTAGTAAAGAGGAGGGGGTAAGGATAGGGGCACAGAAGTTCAGAATGATCAGAAATGATGACAGATTAGCTCTGGTGGTCAAAGTGGCCCAAGGACCTCCTTCTGGTGTACTAAGAACAGGCATTAATCTCTATGTGGTCAGAAGGTCAGAAATCAAGGAAACTTCTCTCTGCTCCTCTAATTTACAAGTCTACATTTATGGTTAAGCAATTTTGCTTGGTTTCAAAAGGAAACAAAGGGTGGCTTTCCTAGAGAGCTTTGTCAAAATGAAATCTCGTAATTTATAAATTTATAAGAACAAACTAAAGAACTTATTTAAAACATTCCTAAATCCCACCCCAAACACTCTGTGTCAGAATTTCCAGGGGAAGGGTTTGGGTATCTGCATTTTTCACAAGGTTCCTTGTTGTTCTTGATAGGGTCAAATTAAGAGACATTCCTAGTGTTCTGGCTACTTGGGAGGTTGAGGTAGGAGGATCCTTTGAGCCCAGGAGTTCCAGGCTTCAGTGAGCTGTGATTGCACCACTTACTTCAGCCTGGGTGATCCAGCAAGACCCTGTCTTGAAAGAAAGAGAGACGGGAAGAAAGGGAAGGAAGGAAGAAGATGGATTCTTAGGGGAAAATGCAGCTTAACCTTTAAGTTGCATCACCTGGGGGATCTTGATTAAAGGCAGATTCTGATCCTGTAGGTCTAGGTGGAACTGAGATTCTGCTTTTGTAAAAATCTCCCAGGTGGTGCTGTTGCATCTCGACCACAAACCACACCGAGAGCAGCACAGGTACAGGGCAGGGCGGCGAAGTCCATTGCTACTTGTTTTTGTACTCCTGCGACCTAAGAAAGTCAAAAGAATCACATTTTGGCCGGGCTCGGTGGCTCAGCCTGTAATCCCGCGCTTTGGGAGGCTGAGATGCATAGATTGCCTGAGCCCGCGGGTTCGAGACCCGCCTGGGCAGGCGAGACCTCATCTCTACAATAAATCAAAAAAAAAAAAAAAAAATAGCCGGGCGTGGTAGCGCACGCCTGTAGTTCCAGCTACTTGGAAGGCTGAGGCGGAAGGATCGCCGGAGCCCAGCAGGTCGAGGCTGCGGTGACCGGGATCGGCCACTGCACTCCAGTCTGGGTGACAGAGTGAGACTCCAACTCAAAAAAAAAAAAATCACACTTTGTTACTCATAAACATTTAATAAAATTTAAATACCATTGTCTATAAATGAGGTGTTATGGGCACCCATTTGTTTATATATTGCTTATGGCACTACATGGCAGAGTTGTGACGTTGTGATAGAGATCATACGATCCGAAAAGCCTAAAATATTTACTTTCTAGCTCTTTATAGAAAATGCTTGCCAATCCCTGGCCTAGATCTGGAAGTAAAAAAGCAGAGGTGTTCTTTAAGGAAATTTATTACTCACTGCAGCTGGAATGTGGGAGATAAGACTGGCGATCCAGTGTGTTGACTTTGAATATCAATAATCATTCAGAAAATTAATATTACCATAAAATGAGGATGAACTCTGACAAGGAAAAAATTTTCCCAATCTTTATTCTTCCCATCCTCCACCTCCTGACCCCAATTTCTGACTTTGAATGGCCATATATTTGCATAATGGCTTTTCTTTGTTCTTTTTATTGCCAACTAATTGAATTAGGATGGCTTAAAAAAATACCTACAGGCTCAGACCCTGATACAAACTCCTGTAAATAAGGGTACGGGTGAAAGGAGGTGAAGAGTGTGTTTCTCATTATCAGGCAGATACAATTTAGAACCTAGGCTTTTGTCTTTGTGGTGCATTTGTTTTGTTCTTCAGACTTAGCTTATGGACATTAAGGTAGCCAGGACATAGAATTTCAATAAATGAGTTTTTTCAGAGAAAGGAATCAAAATTCATCCTGAATCTGTCTTTCCCGGGAAGACCCTTCCTCCTGATCTCCATCTTCTGGGCATATGGTTATGATCATTAGGTGTAGAATGAGTGGGAATGACTTGGAAGTTTTGTGAACTTGTATACTATACAGTCGTTCAAAAGACTTCTCACTATGATGACTTTCTGCCAGGGCTTTCTGCCAGGAATTTGATTTCATTTTAATTTTGTTGTGCCAAGATCCTGGTGGAAGAGTCGAAAGACACATTGACGTGGAGGAGCTTATGTTTTTCCTGAAGGCATTAAGTAAATGGTGTACATGTCCAATGCAAAGAATATAGTGATCATAATTTCCCCGGCCAGTTTTGACTCTTGCCTCTGGATCTGATGAAATGATGCTTGGAATTAGAAACAGTTGGGGTATTCTTTCATTTACCTGGCTTGTCATAGGCAAAGGGTATATTTTCCTGTGCAAGAGGTTTAGTTATTTCCTCAGCACACAGGTTTATATCTTATATCGGTTTAACTTGACTCACGTTCAGTTTCATACCAGAATTCAGAACTCATGGGAGCCTGGCACTAAACACTGGTCCTATCAACATCCTTATCCGAATTCTGCCTTTTGTTCTCCCAAGCTAGGAATGTCGTTCCTCACTCTTTGCCCGTGTTCCAATAGAAGCCAAAAGCAAAGATAAAAAATAAACAAAAAAAATCAAAAGCAAATTCTTCCATTGTATAATTAGGAAAATGGCCCTGCTTGAGTCGAGTCTTTGCAATTAGGCAAGGTAAAGAGCAAGGCCTCATTCCACCTCTTATTTGCAAAACTCCCTCTTGCTCTCCTTCATCTTACAAGACTTGAGCTGTGTTTGCCTCTTCCTGCAAAGGACTTGCAGCCCATGCTTCCCGCTTAGGTCTAGGTGAGAGGCTCCAGTCAGGAAAGAAACCAGAGGCTAGGCCGCTTAGGCTGAAGCATGGTCTTTCAAAGAGAGGTGACACATTTTAGCAAGAACCAAATCTCTGCATTTCCCAGTAATGGTTCCTGACATCTTGAACTACAAAAAATATTGCTGAAAAGTCTATTCTCTCTTTCTCTCTCTCTCTGTGTCTCTTCTCTCTCCTAGGAACAAAGAAAACTTTTATGAGAGAGAGAGAGAGAAAGAGAGAGAGAGAGATCAAAAGGGTTCTTAATTTTTTATGTCTATTGAGCCCAGAACTCTGATAAAGGTAAAGAGAGGTGGGGCTGGGTGTCTGGAAGAGGTTGCAGTGCCTGGGAGCATCTGACATCAGATAAGATAGTAATTCTTTTAGAAGGAAAAAAACCTGTCACCTCTAATTACATTCCCTAGCTCTTGCTGAATTCTACCCAGAAGTGGAATACTTTGATGTGAGGAAATAACAACTTCACCTTTTCCCATTTACACCAATGCAATAATTGGGTAAAGAGAGGGTCCAGTTGGGTTTTGAAATGGAATTATTTCACCAGTTCTCTAAGAAAGTGACATGTTCTTTATCCATTAGTCATTTTTCCGTAATACCTGAAAGAGGAAAAAGTGATTAACAAGAAGGCCTGTTTTAGTTTCACTTTGCTGCTGTAACAAACTCAGTGACTTTAAAAAATTAGTGATTATCTCTGAATCAGGAAAAATGATTGAGTTTCATTTTTCTTTTTGCCATTTTCTGTTTTCCATATAATAAGCAGGCATTCTTTTAGTAAGCCAGAAAAAAATAAGATAAATAATATAAAGTCTTTTTAAATAAGCACAACTTAAATATGTATGATATGTTCATCTGCTATCCCCATCAGATCCACCTGCAAGGTAAGCAGCATTATACCCACTTTATAGATTGGGGAATTGAGAGGCAATTTGATTTGCTTAAGGTCACAGAAAAGAAATTTATACATATCGGATGCTTACAACATATCAGGCCTACACTGGGCTTTATGGATATAATGGAAATATATTGGAGATCAAAACAAGTGTAGTCACTGCCCTCGAGAAGCTTTTAAAATACATGTAAACAAATAATAACAATTACATGGTTGTAGTTTATAGAAAGTGCTATAAAAAGTACAGCAGGGGCAAAGAAACTGAACATTTTTACAGAGAAGACATACAAATCTCCAACAAGTATATGAAAAATTGCTTCACATCACTGATCACCAGGGAAATGAAAATCAAAATACAATGAGATATTATCACACACCTGTTAGAATGGCTGTTACCAAAAATACAGGTGACAGTAAATGTTGAAGGCTATGGGAAAAAGGGAACATTTGTATACTGTTGATGGGAATGTAAATTGGTACAGCCATTACAGTATGGAAAACAATATGAAGGTTCCTCAGAAATTTAAAAATAGAACCATTGTAACTGATCTCAAACTAGGCGAAATGGGGACCAAAGGGGAGATCCAAAGTTTACCTGTACAATGACCACTTATCTACCTAATCCTGAATTGTACCTCACATCTTTAAAACAAATAAAAGTAAATTTTTTAAAAAAGAACCACTGTGTTCCTTTAAGTGAAAACTTCCCCAAACCAAGTTTTTCCCTCTGTTCCTCACAGCACAACAATCGTTACCAAGAGTGGGGTTTCTCCCCACCACCAAGCAGCAGACATCAGCTGACTGTCTTCCAATTCAATTCTGACACCATCTACCTGGGTATAGTGTCAGATCCCACCAGGTGAGGGTTCAGTTCCCAAGATTGCCCCAACCCCAGATGCCAGTTGCAAGTCTCGGCCTCCGAAACTTCTGACTGTTTGGCTTCAAGTTGGGATTCCCACAACCCCCTCTTTGGGTTCGATTAATCTGCAGATATGCACAGGGCAAGGGATGGAAGAAGAGACAGGAGTGCCCATGCCCTCCCTGGGCGTCACCCTCCAGAAACCTTCATGTGTCCAACTATCTGGAGCTCTCTCAACCCGGTCCTCTTGTGTTTTGAGAAGCTTCATGATGTCAGCAGTCCTTACTCCAACCCACTCTGGTGTATAGGGTGGGACCCTCTCTGGGAAGGGTCTTGCAAACAATCACTGAGGAGGGGAAGATCAGAGTCCTGCCTTGGGGCAGGTGAAAGGAGGGCAGGAGAAGTTTGAAAAGAGTTTGTTTCTGATGCCTGCTCTGAGGCCTAACACACTCAACACTGTAACCAAAAAATGTAAGGAAGAGGGTTATGAACCAAAAACCACAGGTGAAAACCATTATCCATAGCATAACACCACATATATAATTTAGCAATGCCATTTTTAGGCATATATCCAAAAGAGCTGAAATCAGTATCACAAAGAGATATCTACACTCTAATATTCATTGTAGCAATACTTATAATAGTCAAGATATAGAAATAATCTAAGCGTCCATCTATAGATAAATAGAATTTTTAGATATGGCATGTGTGCACAAATATATATGTATATAAATATATATAAAGTTATATTGTTTAGTCATGAGAAAGAAGGAAATCCTGCCATTTGGACATCAGGGGTGAACCTGGGGGATATTATGCTTAGTAAAATAAGCCAGACACAGAAAAAAAAATACATGATTTCATTTATATGTGGAAGCTAAAAAACTTATAGAAACAAAGAGTAGAACTGTGATTTCCAGGAGAAAGGGGAGGAAGAGTGGGGAGATGTTGGTCACAGGGTCCAAACTTTCAGTTATAAGATAAATCCAGGAGCTCTAATATACAGCATGGTGACTGTAGTTAATAATACTGTGTTGTTTACTTGAAATTTGCTAATAGCTCTTGAGTCCACACACATGCACACAAAATGCTATCTCAGGGTGGTGATGGATGTGTTAATTAATTTAATTGTAGTAATCAGTATGCAATGTACTGGAAATGTACACCAAATGACCAATGTGGCACACCTTGAATATATGGAATTTTTGTAATTCAATAATGTAAAAAACAAAACTTAAAAATAAATTAGATTGGAAAATTAAAGAAAATTTTTGAAAAGGCGGTTTTGGTACAGGTCAGGTGACTCTAAAGTTGGAGTTGCCAAGGAAGTTTATGCAGGTGAGCCCCAGAATTGGGGTTCTGCCCAAGGGGCCAAGTGGATTCTCAACTTCACACAGCAAGAAATTCAAGCAGGAGCCATAAGTAGGAGATGAAAAGTATGTTATTAAAGAAACGAATCCACAGGCTGAGCAGCCCACATGCATTGCTGGTGTTTCAGTTGGAAAATGAATGCAAGTTTACTGAAATGACAAACAACAGGCTACTCCATAGGCAAAGCAGCCTGGGCTGGCCTGTAGGAAGAACAGCAGCCATACATTGCTGGGGTTTTATTTTTATAGTTCTCTCTTGCTTCTGTGCTAAATAAGGAATGGATTATTCACGGGTTTTTCCGGAAAGGGGCAGGGATTTCCCAGAATAGAGGGTTCCTCTCCTTTTTAAACCAAATGGCAAACTTCGTTAGTTCTGGTGGGAGTGTCTTTTAGCAAGCTCATGGATGATAATTAGCATATAACAGCAAACAGGACAAACAGAGGTCACTTTCATTGCCATCTTGGTCTCAGTTGGCCTCTACTGGCTTTGACCAGTCTTCCTCACTACATCCAGTCTTGTCAGTGAGGTCCAGGTCTTGTGACCTTCGTTTTGGGAAACTAGTCCTGTGAGATCCCTATCTCAGTATTAGGCCTTGTACTTATCCTATATGAGAGAGAGAAAGAGAGAAAGAGAGAGGACGGGAGGGAGGAGAGAAAGAGAACAACTTCACTTGTGAAGATCCTGATTAAGAATATTTTCTAACCCCAAGTTTGCTGCTTCCATTTTTCAACAAAACTTTCTCTCTACTCATGGCTAGTTGATTCCTAAATAAATAAATTCCAAAGGGGCCATAGCCAATACTATCTCTAAGATTTTTTGGTTTATTCTGTTTTCAACCCTAAAGAACACATAAATCAATTTTCCTGCAGGTGGTTCCTGAAAATATTTGACCGGGGAAAATACAAATAAATTCTTTTTTTTTTTTTTTTTTGCTTTATTATTAGAAATCAAAACAAACAAACCACCACCACCAACAGCAGAAACCCCAATATGCTTGAAATATGGCTTAAGGAATCTCTGGTTTCATTGTTTCAGAACCAATTTCCCCATTTATAAGAGCCTCCAGACCCCCTGAGCAGATGCCCTAAAGCCCTACCCACTCCTGAATTCATACAATTGATTACAGCCAATTCCAACACAAAGTACTCGCATGCTGGTTATTTGCTTCTTTCTTTTTTATTTTTCTTCTTGACTTTACAAAATGAATGTTAGCAAAGGTGGCCCTAAAAGCCGAGGCAGTTCTGCTGTCTGAAAACCCAGACTCATGGGCCTGCACCATTATTAAAATGCATTCTCATTGGGAAGAAGGCAGTTGAGGTCTGAGCCCTTCAGCTTAAAGGGCTTCTATGGAAATGTGTCAGGAATGGAGAGGCTGAAAAGTTCACCCAGCCACGCGATTTGTAACATTCTGTTCTCAAGTCACAGTTAAAATCCAGTTGTCTAAAGTTGATTCAATTCAATAGAGTGAGACTTCTCAAGCAGTCGCAGCGATTCGACCCCATTATTCTTCCCCAGCAAAGTGGGCATGCCAGGTTTGGAAACTTTTGAACTGTGTCCTCAACACTCAAAATCCAATTTCCCAGGCTTCTTCTCCGAAAAAAAATAAAATAAACTAAGAGCAAAGGGCTGCATGTGGTAAGGCCAAGAGGATATTTTTTGTTTCTTTTCTTTCCTTTAAAAAGCAAATGGATTTTTATTAAAATACAGAGTTTAAACTTTACTTGTTAAGCTACTGAAGAATTGCAAGGAATGGGCAACTCCCTTGGGTACCCTTCCACTGTGGGAGCTTTTCTGTCCTCTCAATAAATCCTGCTTTAATAAAAAAAATTGCAAGGAACATGGCTACTAGTTTAGCAGGAATAACCAGAGGTTATAGAACTGTTTCCCTCCTGATTAGTTTTGTTTTCCTTCTTCCCGCATTAACATGCCTGTCATGCAATACTGATTGTTTTTTTTTTCCTCCTAATATCTTTGACTTGTTTCCACAACGTGCATTAATAATGAATGAAATGCAAGGCAGTAAAAAAGGTACAAGAGGAGGCAGACAGGCCAGGACTCTCTTCTCTTGATTTTCAGGACACAAGTTTCTCATAATTAGTCTTCTTTATTCATTTAGCTAGAACTCCCTACTCCCTTCTCCTTTTCTTCACTGGTTTTCTTTTTCCTATATCTTACACGCTGTTGTTGTAGGTTGTCTCTTAAATTCCCACAAGCTTGAATCTGTGTGAGTCAACCTGTGTGCACAACCAAGGAAGGAACACCACCAAGGCAGCTCATCGCAAACTGAAACCTTCACCCTTTCACCTTCTCCATAAAGTGTGAACAGACAACAAAAAGTCATACCATCCTTATAGTATAAAGACAAGAAGCAATGTTTTATTACCTTTACTGCTAGGGACTTGACTGTTATTTTAGAGGGGCAGAGTGGTTTGAATCCCCAAACATTTGTGTGTGAACTTGATACTGTTCCTTCTTTCAATGCCGTTAAATGATTTAGGTCGTTCCTGTGAATTTCCAACTTGCCTACAGGCTCTGAGTCAGTTGCAGATTTATTTACCCTCTAGTGGACAGACATTAGACACGTTGGCATCTTCAGGAGTGAAATGCTGAGAGTCTGACACATTGCAGAAATTTCTGGAGGCGCTTTTTGTGCTGAATGCCGGAAAATGTGATGTTAGTAACTTGGGTCATCTTTGAGAGCCTGGGCCAAATGTGCTCCTTTGTGATATCTCATTGATCTCTCTTATGAAGTCTCTTGACTTCTTTTCTAGGGTATTTTGGCGTCCACAGAACGTATCTCCATAACAAAAATCCCAATTGTTTCTCACACAGGAAAATAGAAGCATAGTCTTCAGAGCTAATAAATGGTAGAGGTGGAATTCAAATACAAACTCATCTGAAACCCAAATTTTAGTAACTACACTATAGCTGCTTCCCCTAATGCTTTTCTCTTTTATCTTTTAAATTAATTTATTCATTTCTATCCTGGCTGCCATAACTTTATTCCAAGGCATCTATTTCTTACCTAGTTTATAGGAGTAGTGTCTTTTTTTCAGTCTACACACACACACACACACACACACACACAAACTGTATGCCCATTAAACATTCTCTCTCCCTTTTCCCTTTCCCCAGCTCTGGGCACCATCAATCTGCTTTCTGTCTCTGTGGATTTACCTATTCTGGAAGTTTCATATGAATGGAATCATACACTATGTGACCTTTTGCATCTGTCTTCTTTCATTTAGCATAATGTTTTTGAGGTTCATCCATGTTTCAGAGCATGCATCAGTACTTTATTCTTTTTTATGGCTGAATGATATCCATATAATATCCTTTGCATAGATAAGCCACATTTTGTTTAGCCATTCATCAATGTATGGACATCGCAGCTATGAACAGGGTGTTGTTTGAATATTTGTTTTCAGTTATTTTGTTTGTGTATCCATTTGGGTCAGGTTGGAATTGCTGGTGGAGTTGCTGTATCATGTGATAATTTCATGTTTAACCTACTGAGGAACTACCTGTGTTCGACTGCAGTTGCACCATTTTAGATTTCTACTGGCAATGCACAAGGCTTTCAACTTTTCTATATTCTCATCAACATTTTGTTTTCTGAGTTTTTGCTGTAATTGCTGCTCAATTATAACCATATGACATTGGGCAGGTTTCTTTTATCCTCATGAAGGTTACTGTAGCCCTCAAGACAGTCAGTCGCCTGTGGATAAAAGCAACTTTATTCATTTAGCACAGTGTGTTGTATAAATGTTATCATTTTTCTCATGTGTCATATACAGAAAGACTAGGAAGGCCATGCTGTTAAAGGCAGTATGGCCAAATTGTAATGCTTTTTTTTTTTTTTTTGCACAGACAGATGCCTTAGTTGTACATATCGGCTTCCTTCTCTCCTTTAAGTGTTGGCTTGAACCATTTTTCTTGTTTGGGGTATCTCCTTATCCTTCAGGACTCTAGGTCAGTGAGAGTCTAGTCAGGAAACAGAATCCACACCAGGTATCTTAACAGGGAGAATTTAGTATAAAGAATTATTAACTAGGTATTGAACTAAAAAAGGTAAAAACAACACTGAAACATCACAGGTGGAAAGCAGCTACCACCCCCAGGGCTGGAGGAACAAAGGGAAAAGTTGGGATTATTAAAATTTAAAGACTTGGAGGAGGTGTCCCACTGAGCTGGGACTCAGATGTCTGTCTGAGGGCATTTTTTTGGCTGATGCCAAAGTCTCTGAGCTCAGAAGAGGGGATCCTCTTATCTGAGGAGGGGGCACTGGCCAACTGAGGCTTCTGTCTCTGAGGAGGCGTAATGAGGCTGGTCTTGTGAGTCTTGGAGAAACTTAAAACGGGAATCAGTCGCTGCTACTGGAACAAACTGCTCCGGCCAGAGCAAAGGAACAAGCTATGGTGTTGCATACAGAAACAAAAACCAAATAAGCCAAGATGGTAGTAACCCAACAGGCAGGCGTAGGCCCTTTCTTTCTCTTTCAGCTTTGCAGATTCCCTCTGGAACCCGCATTTGCAGAAACTAACAGGGAGCCACTTGGCAAAGCAGAAATGTGGTTTGCCAGCCTCAACATCATACAACTGAGTATGAAAAAGTAGATTTGAAGCTAAGAGGCCGTAGCTTATTAACTGTTACAGAAGCCCCACCCCCTAACATTTTTTCCTTGCTGAAATTATGGAGTCCCCCCTATGCTCTTAGCCTCTCATATCATACTATTAAATAATAATCTTGGTATTTCTGTCTATCTCTTTAGACAATGAACTTTTGGAGAGCAAGGTTTGTATTTTATTTATTTCTGTGTTCTCGAATACTTCAGCATCCATATCATAAGCGATGCTCACTAAATGTTTGTTGAATGGCTGCATGGATGAATGAATGAACAGAGCAAGCAGGCAAACAAGGAAGCCCAAGAGAATGGCCCTTATCAGAACTTGAGAAGGAAGCACTGGAGTGAAGCCAAGATGAAAGATGGCAAACGAGACTCATGACAACACTATTTGATATCCTGGATCCACTCTCATTCTTCCCAGTTGGATTTTTGGAACTTATGGCAAAAGGAATTGCACTTCCACAGTGAGCAATCAGCCAGGCAGGGAAGGCAGAGCTGCACAAAGAAATCCATTGCAGGTGGGAGGCTAATCAGACACCTGCCAGGAACACGTGCTGACAAAAAAATAAGCGACTGGGTATGGTGGTTCAGTCTGTAATCTCAGCACTTTGGAAGGCCAAAGCAGGAGGACTGCTTGAGGCCAGGAGTTTTTTGTTTGTTTGAGTCAGAGTCTCACTCTGTTGCCCAGGCTGAAGTGCAGTGGCACAATCTCGGCTACCACAGCCTTGACCTGCCTGGGTTCAGGCAATCCCTTCCGCCTCAATCTTCCAAGTAGCTGGAACCACAGGCGTGTGCCACCATGCCCTGCTAATTTTTGATTTATTGTAGAGACAAGGTCTCGCCATGTTGCCTAGACTGGTCTTGAACTCCTGGGCTCAGGCAATCCTCTCACCTTGACATCCCAAAGTGCTGGGACTACAGGCATGAGCCACTGTCCGCAGCCGAGACCAGGAGTTTGAGACCAGCCTGGACAGCACAGTAAAACTCCCTGTCTCTACAAAATATTTTTAAAATTAGCTAAGTGTGGTGATGCATGCCTGTAGTCCCAGTTACTTGGGAGGCTGAGGCAAGAGGATCACTTGAGCCCAGAAACTGGAGGGCTGCAGTGAGCTATGATCACACACTGCACTCCAACGTGGGCAACAGAGTGAAACCCTGTCTCAAAATATATATACGTGTGTGTGTGTGTGTGTGTGTGTGTGTGTGTGTGTGTGTAAAGATTTAGCAACAGTGAGGTGCATTACCACAGCCCCCAACAAAGGCAATAGGATCAAAGGCAGAAGTAGCACCCTTAACTTGGCATACTAAGCTCCTGATAGCCAGGGTCCTGCCAATTCCTCCAACTCATTATCAGTCAAATCCTTCTCAGCCCTGCCCATAAGTCATTCACCACTGCTTTCCTCTTCCTGAAACAGTCTCTACCCACCTGATTAATTCTCAATCACCCAGAAAAACTCAAGCCAGTTGTCTCTTCTTCCAGTTATTTAGCTTCCCAAGCTGCTCCTTATTATGTGCATCTGTAGATCCCTGTTTTTTCCCCCAAAGACGGCAGGTTGTAGTAACAAATTCAGGCTCTGGATCCTGGAAGCAAAGCCCAGACACCATCACTTATCAGGTCGGCATATCTCTTAACTCTGCCTCAGTTTCTGCGTTTGTAAAATCATTGTATTGATGCTCTGATATCGTTTGGATTGTTGTCCCCTCCAAAGCTCATATTGAAATGTGATCCACCCCGCCCCCCGCCAGTGTTGAAAGTGGGGCCTCGTGGGAGCTGACTGGGTCGTGGGAGTGGAGCCTTATGAATGGCTTGGTGCCAATTGCATGATGAAGTCGCCCTTCGTAGTTCAAGCGAGAACTACGATTGTTAATGTGAGCCTGACACCGCCTCTCCCTTGTCTTGCCTAGGCTGTCACCACCCAGCGCCTCCTTTACTTTCTACCATGATTGTAGGCATCTTGAGGTCTCATCAGAAGATGTCGGTGCCATGCAGGTTCGTGAGCCAAAAGAAACCATTTTTCTTTATAAGTGACCTAGTCTCAGACATTTCTTTATAGCAACAGAAAAATAGACTGATACAAAAAATAGACTGATACGTGTTGCCTCCTAAATAGGGTATTTTAGTAGCATAGAACATTGACTAGCACATAGAATGTGATCATACGTATTAGCTATTCATCTTGCTATCACACTATTTTGTAAGTTTCTTTAAGTGGAATTTTCCTTTTAAGTGTTGTCAGGGACTTTGACTTCTTCATTGTCACCTTCCCAGAGCCTGCATATAGTAGGTGTTCAATGGATACCAGAAATAAACCAGAAAAATGATTAAGTTAGAGATTTTTGATGAACTCGCTTGCCCAGGCCATCAAAGTTTTACTTAGTGAAACTGCTTGTCTAATAAGAATCACACAGGATATTCTTATTAGTGCTTAAAATGTTTCTACGTTGGAAGAGGACATTTTCCTGTAAGAACAGTCTACTTATGGTAAACATCTTTAGACTTTCTGGGGAAACTGCTTGACAGTCATCACAACAGTATCTGAGCTCCTATAGAATCATAAATACAGATTATATTAGACAGGACTTTATTGTTTCACAGACTTGGAAACCCAACTGGGAAAAAAACAGAAAAAAATGAGCTGTATTAAAGGATGCTGAGATAGTGTGGAATAGCTACAGGTGAACATCTGGGCCCAGGGATCGACTAGAACCAGAGGTTTTCACTTTCTCCATCTCTTATTTCTGTTTATCACTCTGTAGGATTCTATTATTTGGTTTTATTTATTTACAAATGTACAGGTTATCTCCCCAATTAGAAGGTAAGTGAGTCTAGGGTTCTATTGCTGCTTTAACAAATTAACACAAACTAGTGGTTTAAAACAGCACAGATTTCTTCTCTTACAATTCTGGAAGTCAGATGGCTGAAATGAGTTTTACAGAACTAAAATTAAAGTTTTGGCAAGGCTGAGTTTCTTCTGGGAGCTCTAAGGATGAATCTGTTCCCTTGCCTTATTTAAGCTTCTAGAGGTCACTCAAATTCCTTGGCTTGTGGTCCCGTCACCATCTTCAAAGACATCAGAGAAGCATCTTCAAATCTTTCTCCCTGACTCTGAATCCCCTGTCTTCTGTAAGAACTCCTGTGATGCACTGTGTTCATTTAGATAATCCAAGATAATCTCTCCATCCCAAGATCTTTAATTTAATCGCATCTGCAAAGTATTTTTTGCCATCCGAGGTAACATTCATAGGTTCTGGGGATTCAGATATATCTGTTTTGGGAGAGGGAAATGGGGAGTGGTGTGGTGAGGCAGCATTATTTAACCTATACAGACATTGTCTATCTATAGAGCCATCACAATGTCTAGCATACAGTAGTGAAAAAAAAAATCATTGACTGAATGACTAAGTAGAAGAGTAAATGTACCTCTGCATGTCACCTTTAATGTTTGACTTAAAAAAAGCTTCCTCCTATGCAGACAAACATGGTTCCTGATTGCTTCTTAACCTTTTAACTCTCTGCTACCGCTCCTGGAAAGGTGCTTAATTATTTCCTCAGTTCCCTTTGAAAAATCCTGGGAAATAATTCTGATCAGCTCTAATTGGTTCAGGCCTATGGGCCAACTGATTGTGTAGAATAGCGTGGTTGTGGTGGTAGTTCTTCAACCCGGTTGAGTAAGAATAAACAGCCCCACAAATACTGGGGAAGCCCTTCCTTCAAGTATAAAAGGGTCTTTCTGGATGGACAGACTGATCCCTATACAGATTAGAGATTATCTTCAGGTGTACAATGAAGGGTTATTCATAGCCTGATCTTATAGATTGAATGTGCCTCCCCAAAATGCATGTATTGAAGCCAAAATCTCCAATCTTATGGCATTAGGAGGTAGAGGTTTGGGGAGATAGTTTTAGATGAGGTTATGAAGGTAAATCCCCCATGATGGAATGGGTGCCTTTATAAGGAAATGAAGGGGCCAGAGCTCCTTCTGTCTGCCACATGAAGATGTAGACAGTGTAGAGACAGAAGCCAGCCGTTTGTGAAGCCTCACCAAGAAAGTGACCTTACTGATGCCCTGATCTTTTACTTCCAGCCTCCAGGACCCTGAAAAATAAATATTTGTTATCTAAAACATCCAGTCTAAGAAAGCTGTTCTAGCAGCCCAAACTAAGACACCTGGGAAGACAATTTTATGAAATTTGAGCTTTTGTATTTGTGTCCGTTATTCCCTATAGAAATTAGTTTCCTGATGATTTATCACTTTTGCCTAAAAATAGATCATTGAACAAGAATGCCAGTTACATTATGGTTCTGGTTACAAGATTTCTAATGTTTTTAATTCACCAAATCTACTGCCCTTTATTATTAAAAATAAGATCTAACTCCCTTTTTGCAATCTTGAAGTGAAATTCAGAAATAATATTTACACCCTCACAATTTTGGAAACAATAAATGCTCTAGATATAATATAAAGGTGGATAAAAAAGTAATTTATGATAAAATAGTTTGTATTTCAATGTCAATTATTTGGCACAGCTATGCTATAAAATAGCACATTACCCCACAATATTCCAAACTACTGGTAGGAGGTACTGCCACCCCCATTAAACATCACTTCTCTTGACAATCAGGGACCTGTATACTTAATGTATGACTAACTTCTACCCTCTGCTAATTAATTTCTATCATATAACACTGTGATTATCCCTCATGGCATTACTCCTACCTAAAGTTACCTTGTTCAGTTATTTGTTGACACTTTAATTAGCTCTTTTCTCTACCTGAACATGAGTTCCATGATAGCAGGAACTTTGTCTTTTTTAGGGCCTAGCACATAGTAAAAGCTCAATATACATCTGTTGAATGAATGAATGAATGTTCCTTTTGACAAACCAAAGCACTTCAAAGTTGAAAAGACTCTTCCTAATTATCTGGTTTGATGATTCCAAGACCCAGGGAGAGTGGAATTGACTTGCCTTTGGTTACAGAGCTATTAAGTGAATGGACTCAGGTCTCCTGACTGCCCACCCAGTGCCCTTGCATGCATGGCTTCAAATTAACCCTTTAGTAACCGAATAGAGAGAGTTTTTTTTTTTCCTTCCTTTTCTTTCTTTTTTTTTTTTTGAGCTGGTATCTCACTCTGTTGCCCAGGCTGGAGTGCAGTGGCATGCTCACAGTCACTGCAACCTCGACCTGCTGGGCTCAGGTGATCCTTTCTCCTCAGTCTTTCAAGTAACTGAAACTATAGGCATGTGCCACCATTCCCAGCTAATTTTTTCATTGATTGTAGAGATGAGGTCTCTCCAAGTTGCCCAGGCTGGTCTCGAAACCTTGGGCTCCCAAAGTGCTGGGATTATAGGCGTGAGCCTCCACTCCTGGCCTTAGAGAGGTTTTCATTTAATGACAGAGATACTTCTCTTTATCCTAATTAGTCAAGAGAGATTTGAAGATGACCATGTCTGATGAAGTTGAGAAATATTTAGTGTATCCAAGCTGGGATGTAACAGCTTTTATTTTTTTCCCCTTCCTTTTTATATCAACCTCCCACATCTGAGCTATGTAACCCAAAATGAAACACACTTGAGTTCTAACGTGCCCTATAGCAATTAACCAGTACAGCAAGTGCTTTCTATTTTTTTCTAATCAACCTTCCAGAAGGACAGATTTTTTGTTGAGGAAAACAACAGGGTATACTTTAACAGATGGTATGTGAAAGGAAATAGTGATGGGAAATACAAATTGCTGAAAATATCACGTGCCAAGGGCTACTTTGCAATATTAGTTTATGAATTTTGCCAGCTCAGTAATGTTTTAGCAGGAGCATACCACTTGGAGGCTTTCCTTGTTTATTCCATTCAAAGAGATGTTGCATCTTAACAGCATACAAAGCAATATCTAACAGCAGTTGGGTCTGCTTAAATTCAGAAGTAAGCTGAGAGAGCAGTTTATATTTGCTTTTGATTTCTCCATGTAAGAGGAATGCAATGATTATTTCCAGCAACTTTGAAAGTCACATTCTAAAAACCAGAGAATACAAGTGAGAACACAACACATGTGCATTTAAAAAAGAACAAGAGCAAGAGAGAGAGTCAGTGATTTGTTTCTGGAAGCCACTGACCCATTTACAATTTACTTCAAGCTCAGAAATAAAGCCTGCAAACTCACCCCAAGCCAATGTAGATATGAGTTAGTAAAGGAAATATTTCAAGTGTAGCTTAAGCTTGGGTTTTAAGAAGTCAGGTTCTGGTTTCTTCCTGATCATATTGTAGTCACTTAGTCTTGTAAAAATTTGACTTCTCTTTGACTCAAAGACTTCTTGTACTGGAAAACAATATCATGTCTCACATGCTTTCCTATTTGTAAGGGAGTCTAATTTTTTTAAATAATAGATTGTTTTCTAACATCTAATTATCACTTTTGCTCTGAATTAGTGAAAAAAATTAAGCTTGATGACAACCCAAATAAAATGCATCACATAAGTTGAAAGAAACTCTTGTTCATTAAAACCAGTGTGCACATGGAGAGGTGACCTGTCCAAGGTCCTAAAGCAAATTCATCTGAATCTTATCTTGGAAATTGGTGCCTAGGTTCAAATTGTCACTTTTTCACTTGTTTTTTTTTTCTTTTTTTTGAGGAAGGATTTATTGAGAGGATAGAAAAGCTCCTGCAGCGGGAGGGGAACCGAGGGATTGCCCCACTTTTTCACTTATTGACAGCACTTACTTGAACACATTACTTATCTATCTTATGAATCCATTTTCTCACTGTAAAGTAAATGAAATCATATGATCACTTGCTTTCCTCACAGGATTAGTGAAGTAGACTAAATACCATAAAGAAGTTCTCAATGTGGGCCTTTGCATATACGAGGGCTCCCCCGCACCTCCCTCCAAAACTGGAATTATCTTTTGGAGGTGGGCTCCTTGTAATACAGGATTCCTCTGCTAGGTTCATGTTGTAGAAACCCTTCAGCATCTGTGTATCAGCTAGCATTGTTGTGAGAGGCTGTGTTTGGCTTCAGTGAATTTTTTTTGGAGATTCTTTCAGTATGCTTGCCTATTTCACAATGAGTGATTTATGAGCACACCTGCCCACACTGCACTGAGTGTTTAGCAAATTTTGACCAAAAACATCATGACCCGTGTGTTCCACTAGCCTCCCTATTCACCTGATCTTGCCCCTAGCAACATTTTTTTCTTTCCCTGAATGAAAAAAAAAGTCCTTAAAGTGAAACGTTTTGCCAACATGGAAGAGGTGAAACAAAAATGGCAGATGCACTAAAAAGCGTCAAAACTGACAAGTTCAAAAACTGTTTTGAGCAGTGGAAAAAGAAAAAAGCATCTTGATAGATGTATTGCATTAAATGGTGAGTACTTTGAAGGTGACTGAAGTTTAAACATGTAAGACTAAATGCACAATATTCTATGAATAAATTCTGGATTTTTGGGGTTTCCCCTCATATTATGTACTCAATAAATAGTGGCTTTTATTATTGTTATAGTAATGATTTTCATAATCATCTTTATCATAATGTTTATATTTATTCCCAGTTCCATCCCATGGGTTCTACCTGCAAGCATGTCAATTCTAAAATATGAAACACAGAAGTGCCTGAATAGAAAAATATAGTGAAAATTGAATCAGTTGTTCTAATAAATTGTCTATACTATATGTTAGATTAGTCAAACTTTACTTGTTAATTATACATCATGCATGCATGAGTTAAGTTTAATCCTTACATAACCAAAGAGAGAGATTTTCATGGCAAGTATTTGTTTAGTTCATGTCTTTAAACAGTCAAGAATAGTGTACCTTCTTATCCAATTGACCCAATGGGTTTTATCTTTTTCTTTTTTAAATATTAAAAAAACTTTCCTTTTTAAATATTAAGAAAACTTAAATGGAGTAGTTACCCTCTTGGGTTTTGGGGACTAAGTTACAAAATTTAAATGTTTACTTTACTCAAACTGCCAGTAGTGAAGCTAAGAAGGTAAATCTCTCTGGAGTTTATCTAAACCACAATGAGGTGGTAAAAAGACAATGTGAGGTCAAGTCTTTACACAGCTGGATGCTCAACCAACCCAACCAGTTTATTCACCATTGCCCTGAATGTAACCTCCTGGCTAAAAAGTTATAAGCAGAAGATTCATCCAATTCAGACCAGAGAATCAGAATAAAAAGGTGATATTTCATGGCTCTCATTATAGAGGCAAGCAAGCTTGTTCATAAGTTTGTGTGATGTTTCTGTATGTAGATGATATAAATATAACCAGACAGAACAGATGGTCTGATAAACTGTTAGCTTTAGTAGTGTGGGACTTGGCTTATCTTGTTTATTGTTACATTTTTTTTAGAGGTGGTTCATGTAAACTGTGGGTGAACTGAAGCAAAAACTCCACATTACTCACCTACCTTCAGCTGCACACTTGACATGCATACGCTAATCCTCGTGGCTAATCTGCCCAACAGCTCGTTAAGACCTTCATTTTACAGACAGTGAAACTGAGGCTTATAGAGATGATGCCATTTCCCCATGGTCACTCAGCGGGAAAGTAACAAAGGCACAATTTGAACTCAGACTTGAGCACAAAATCTGTAATTTTTCCTTCACACATACTTCCGCCTCAACTACATTGCTATAACGACAGAATTTTATCTCAGTAGAGCAAAGAACTTCAGAGTGTGAATTGCCTTAGAATACAGTGTGTGCCATACCCTTGGTTTCATATTGGCGGAGGATATATTGGAAGGAGGCAATGGAATTGGCAGGGGGAATTGGACAAAACGAGTTTTAATGTCTCCATCATCTATGACACCTTACTTGCTCCTTCGTTCATTAGTGTTTTATTCAGTTTCTTCTAGATAAGTATGCAGGGAAAAAACTGCAGAAGAAGCAGGATTTTAAAAAATAGTCTCTAGGACCAGAAGAAAAATGTATACGTATATACATATTCTACATTGACGACTGAGCTCAGAGTAAAATTTGCAGCCCACCTTTCAAAGATGATTCAGCCCCACAATTGGAGACATACTATTATTAATTCAATATTATTTTTCTATTCCATTCTACATATGATATCAATTTCTTTAGCTCTTTTTATGAACTGTGTAGAATCCTGTTGAGGGGGAAGTAAAGGATGCCGATGTGTCTGTGCCTTGGTGTGTGTGTTCACAAAAATACCTGCCTGCTCCCCTTTGCTATTCGATCCTGAGCCCTTGAACTCTGGCCAGTACAAAGGAATAGAAATATTGCTGGCACCGACTTCAGTTAGAGCCAGCCAAAACAAGCGGGCACGCTGAATGTCTGCTCTTCCCATCCCTGACTTCGCTCCATGAGCAGCCCATCCCAGGATTCCAGCCCAACCTCATGCTCTCTGGAACAAGGGCCATTTCTCTCTTACAAGCTCTAGGGCCCTAAATCTGACTTCCTTGGAGGGGAGGACATTTCTTGCCTGCCAAGGGTAACGGAGGCCCCTGCATCTGTCATGCAGACCCATCCAGTGCGCTTGCCAGATCTAGCACGCTGATCCATTATGCCGACCCGCTAATACTAACATTAGCGTGAGAGTTCCCAGAGCCAAAGGCTAGAAACCAAATATCTAGCAAGAAGCTGCTCAGACCAGCCAAAATGAACCAGGACTTATTCTGTTAGAGAGAATATTCTGTTTGCTCCAATAACAAGAACTCTATTGAGATTGGCTAATTCAATTCTGCCCATCTTATCAGATTTATTTTTAATGAAACTGAACAATAGTTTCATTTGTTATGTTATTAGTTTTCCCAGTAGAAGCAACGAGGCTTTAACACTGAAAGCGAAGCAGACAAGCTTTGCCAATGTCTTTGGCTTATCAGTGATGCGTGCCAGTTTGGATATTACACAGTGAAATGCTTCTGTCCTCTTCTGGGTCTACTTTTCTTGCTTATGGGACTTACAGAGCTATGACGCCATCTTTTCTCTCCTGTAACTTCCCTGTGCTTCATCTAAGCTTGCCAGTCCCTTGTTAATACATGTGCCAGGGTCCCTGATTGCCACATTTTCACCAGTTGTTAGCTGAGTGACATTGGCAAAGTGGCTTAAACTTTTTTTTTTAATTTGCAAGATGGCAATAGCATACATCACGCCATCACATTCCTGTAAGAATTACATGGATCTTGTAAATGTGTAATATTCGGTGTATAGTAGGTGCTCAATAAATGTTGTCATTTTTGTTTTTTTGTATGTTCATCTACCTCAGTATACAATATACTTTTTTAGAAGCACAACTACATTTTTTTTTCGTAGAGATAAGCTATTACTATGTTGCCTAGTCTGGTCTCAAACTCCTGGCTTCAAGCAGTCCTCTTGCCTCGGCCTCCCAAAGTACTGAAATTATAGGTGTGAGCCACCATACTCAGCCACAACTACATTTTAAATGTTTACTTTCTAAGTTCCTGTCAGAGTAAGTACTCAATCAATAACTTGCTTATTTGAGCTGATTGCTGTGCCTGCAAATGATGTGTTCCAATCATCATCCTAATTTATTGTATTTTTCCTCTGAAACCTCTATTATTTTTTCAAGGTTCAGTGCAAGCATCCCTTCCTCCAAACAGCCTTCAATGTTCAGACTTAAAGCATGTAACCTGCCAGCAAAGCCCTCACTTTGGGGTGCCTTTTAAAAATGTTTGCCCTGATTTAAAACAAAGCAAAAGTCTACCATACTTAGTTTAAACCTCAATTTTAAAACATGGTAGTTGTCTGAAGTTAGGTGACCCAAAAAGTAGAAACTTTTTTCCTGGGCAAGGGATTTATTGAGTGAGAAAACTCAGGAGAAGCCTAAACATGAGTGAGAAAAGAATAGCACAGGAGAAGAAAAAAATTAGATGTGATTTCCTGGGAAACCTAGCGACAGCCTTATCCCAGAGATCTTTGGAGTGTTGGTTACACCACAGAGATTTCCCACCCACCGGAAAGGGTACTTGACTGCTGTACAGCCACAGCCATGGGACATTGGCTAGGATCACTCTGGTGGTGAGGTGTTCATGTCCTCTAAGCACCTTAAGGAGGTGGTTCCTATAATCCTGGGCAGTCTCCAAGGAAGGGTACAGGCCAGCAGTGAGCTGCCCAAATCTGCAGGAGCTAGGGGATGGGGCGCCGGTCTGGTTAGAGGAGTTGAGAGCAGGACCTCCAACAATGCATGTGACAGTAGCCAAGAAGACATTGGGTTTGGAGTATATACATAGGAGGCTTTTGTTCCAGCAACTCAAAACTTCCCAGAAACAGTGGCAGCCACAGGCCTGAAGCCAAGAGATGCCTGGAAACAGTCTGATGACATTCAAGAGTCGAGTCATTTATTATTTCTTAGAGAAAAAAAAATAAGGAGAATTTTGGCAGCGCGATCCTGATACCTCATCCCCACCCCCCATTTTCATTTTGAACATGTTTAATTGGAGTGTTGTATAATTAATTGCGTGTCTATTGCAATATGGTGTTTACTTACAAAGCACTGTGGGCCATGTCAGTGATTAGCCGTTTTCTCTGACGTCTGTTGGAGTGCTAATTACAAGCAAACATGGTACACTTTCTCCAACAAAGACACCGGAGTGTGGCACTAAGGTTTCTCTCCATTCCCTCCATGTTCCCTTTATCCGGATGGTGTGCTGGTTAGCTTCTGCATTGCTGATCCAGCAGCTCGGAGGAGGGTTGCCAGGAATCAGACAAAGATGGTGTAAGTTTTTAACCATGGTACAACTGTATTGTCGTCTCAGGGGCAACCCCCCCAGAATGTATTCCTGGCCCTGGAGGTTCTAAAGAGTCAGACAACCTGTGACCAATAAATCACAGAGCTGGAAATCCTCTGCTTACTGGCAGACCCTGCCAAACAATTATGCAGTGAAATGTTCTAATTGTACTCTGATTTTAATGTTAATACCCATTTCCATAATTTCTCTGGATCTTTACTGCACTGTTTAATACTTGCCAATGAAGCAAATGAACTAGAAGGGACACTCACAGATGGCTCATGTTTCCCATTAAGCCTGCACACTAAGATCTGCTTTGTTTTCCGTTTGGTTTGGGCAGCCGTGCTGTTCACAAAGAAGCTGGCCCTGAAAGCTTGCCCAGCCTTCTAAATAGCCACCCTGAAACCAACTCATCCTGAGGGAATGGGAGACTCAGGAAACAGGGCCCAGTGTCTCAGCTTGGTCTGCTGAGCACTTTTGACCTGGTTCCTTTCTCCCCAGGTCCTGCCTTTTCTATCCCAACATGGCTTCTCCTGCCATAGAGGATGCTGCTTCACACTGCCATGCTTTTATTCATGCAGTTGTGAGTCGGAATGTCCTACTCACAGTCTTCATTCTTCAAGGCCCAGAAACTCTTCTCTAAGGCCCTCTTCCCCCTAAATGGGAATCTGGGAATAAAGCACAGTGTGAGAGGTGGTACCCAGTATGGCACCTCCTTTGGTTTCTCACAACAGCCTAGGTTTACAACAGTAAGAATGCACATCACATTACATCATCACTGCCTGTTTGTCTTTCTTCCTCAATAGGTGCATAACCCCTAAAGAGTTCTCTCCACAGCTTCAAACTACTTCCCTTTAAATCACTATCTGTTAGAGAAGAATATTCTGGTTGCAGAAACTTAATTCTGTCTAGAGTCAGTTAAAAGGAAGACTGAGTGGCTCATGTAGTAAGGTCAGGAGGGATAGGACATAGGGAATAAAATGACATCAAGATTTGCTCTCTGCTTCTCATCATTCATCTCTGTAGGAGCTCTTACTCTCTCAAATGAGATTTCTCCTTGAGTTGGAACCCTAGCTAGGCTCTCAGCTGTGCCATTTGCAAATGAAAAAGAAAAGAAGATTCCTGGCTTCAGCTCTCAAAACCCCAAGAAAGGACTGTGAGTCCCACAATTGGGTCACGTGCCCTGCCTCTGGACCAATCACTGAGATGGAGAGCAGGGAGTATCAGGCCAATTTGTGTCAGGTGTACCTGGTTGTCAGTCACTACTGGGGGAGAGGTGGGACCTGCAGCTCCCATGGGACCCTTATGACAGAGCCATCCCTTCAGGAAGGGGAGAAGGCAATACAGGCACAATCACTGGGAAATCTTTCTGAACCAAGCTGGAATTCACAGTTTCAGCTACAGACACCAGGCACCATTTCTAATGATCATCTTATTTTTACATTTTAAAATCTGTCTCTACCACCAGACTGAAAGCCAGTTACTCACCACAGATGACTCAGGCAAATGTGTGACTTAATTTCATAAATGTTTTCAAATTCCTGACAGATATTAATACTGAGGATTTAAAACTACTAAGATGAATTTCGCGAGACTCTTCAGAGATTCCTCACATTATAAGTTAAAGTGTATTTTATATAACACTCTATTATTTATGTGTTTTAAAAAATAATATATGACCATAACGATACCAAGTGAATAATTTTTGTGATAGGATTATGGTAAAGATTTTAGAGATTTTCTGTAACAAAAAATACATGGCTCATTAGGATAATAAGCTGATATATCATAACAGGGTTAGATATTTCAATAATATATAAGAATCATTTCTATGTGACATAGACATTTGATCATAGAAAATATTCCCAAAAGTCAATTTTAAATAAAAATCACTATGAAATGAAAATAATACTCCACAAATGTTTAATGTTTAAAAATTATCATCCTTAAGCTGAAATTTAGAAACATAAAACATTAATTGCCCTTTTCAATATTCTGATCTTTGTTTTGTAACAAATTATCCAAACATGTATACATCTTGCTTCATATATAAGCTTGCTTCCTTTTTTGAATTTTCTAGTCTGTGTCTATCTGTGTATCATCTTTCATCTATTTTGCTTTATAAACCACTGTAGCTAATGATAAAAATTTAAACACTGGTTTATGCAAGTGAACATTATTGGATAGTATTTGAATAGTGAAATGTTTGTATCTCTTAGCAAGATTAACAGTAGTACTACATAGAATTACATGTTGAAATTGACTACTCTTAGACACTTATTTTGCTTCCAAAATTTTCTGTTTCTTGGAACACCACTCATAGTATTTGCATATACTATGCATATAACTTTAAGTGCTATTTTACTTTCAAGAATGACTTACCATTAAGACAGGCAAGGCCACACACAGACCCTGACACCACAGCAACAACAAGAAGAATGACTCGCTGATTGTTCACAACGCTTTCCTTCCTATGTTCTCCTGTCTCCCTTCCAGAGATGTCAATCTTTGACTCCACATGTCAGTGTTTCCCATTCTTGCTTTCACTGGGCGTCAGTTGATGCCTTAGCCAACAAGCAGTGTCTCTATGCCAGGAAAATATTCCCTCATGGGAACATTAAGCCATGCCTGGCATAGGGACTGACAACAGTGGGCCGTACTAGTTCCAAGAGACTAACAATAGTAGCTTCCATAGAGCCCATACCTCCTGCATACTAAGCACCCAATGCTGATTTGGTGTTTAAGGAATGTGGCATTGTATTTTGCAAATAGGGAAACTGAGTTCCAAAGAAACTTGCCCAAGATCACATAGCCAGAAGGTGACAGAACTGGATTCAAACACACTTCAAGTCAGCTCCACTTTAAACAACAGTGTTTATACACTTTCTACAATATCTACGTTTTTATTTCTGTCCTGAATGAGAGGACACTTACTTTTTTTTTTTTTTTTGGCAGTACTGCTACTCCTACTGTTAATTACTTTTTAATCATTTATGAAATGCTCAGAATGCACTAAGTATCTTATACACTCACATGTAACCTTCTAACAACCCCTTGATGCCAGAACCACAGCTATCTCCATTTGATTGGATTAGATATTTCAATAATATATAAGAATCTGAGGCTTTAAGATGCTCTCCCAAAGTCACTTGACAGGTGACAAAGCTGGCGAATGAATGCAGTTCTGTGTTGCTTCAAAGCTCATGCTCCTAAACACAAGACATTCTGCTTCCCACAATAAGCAAACAATGCCAGCCATGTCCTAGAAGTGGTTGGAAGGATGGCCAGAGAGGTAGACACCCGGAAATGCAGGTGTGAGATTTGGGACAGGGGTGTGGGGGCAGTGGTTTGTAGTCTGGGAGAGGACATGATAAATGGTCAAATGGCATTGGGAGGGCAGAGTTCGTGGTCTTTCAAGGCCCATATAAGTCATTGAATAGATGGGGAAATTAAGGTGCTGGGGAGTGCTAATGACTTCAGGACTCTGTGGTCCACTTTACACATTTATTCACACCCTACTGACAATAACCTTCATTTATGAATGAAAAAACTCACTAGGGGGGAGTAATTCGATTGCCCAGAGTTTTGCAACTAAGAGGTGATGGGAGGAGAACTAGAGCCAGATGCTCCTGCTTTGCCCAGAATCCTCTCTGTGGTCTTCCCTCCAGGGGCCCCAAGTGAGGGAGAGTGTTTTGGCTGAGAAGGGGTGTTGGCAGCCCAGCTACATGACCAACTTTTGGGTGGGATGGAGAGGCAGAAGCAAGAGTAGAAAAGAGTGAGTGACCTTTGTTCTTGCTCTTACAGATTTTTAAACTCATGTCATAACTATTTGCCCTGGATATTGGGGTAGTGGGGGTTGGTGTGCGCCAAGATTTCATTCTAGACCTTCATTTTATGTGTTTCTTCAAGAGACTGTGAGAGCAGGTTACAGACTCATTTCTATGATCCCAGGCTGAAACTAAAATCTAAAGCAAATGTTCACCCTAGTGCCAGACACTGAAAGTGCTTTTAGACCCAGAGATACAAGCGTGTCATTTCACTATTATTTGCAGAAGTGTTTGACTCTGCTGTGAAGGGGTCATTTCTTTCAGTTCTGTTTAAAATCATGTCGCCAAGAACTAAAAAAGCATATGGCTCTGTGTGAGAAGACTTTCAGTAATGTACACCCTTCCATTATTATAAGACTGTGTGTATTTCTGTGTTTAGAAGGATGGGGAGAAGAGCAAGGTTGTATACATATCACATTCTTTTTGGCAAGTAATGCATTTAACTAATTTACGTGGAGTTTTAGTACAACATAGTTAATTAGCATAGTAGACACAGTGTCTTTGAAATATAACAAATCTACTGAGAAATATCCTTAGTTAATGAGTTGCATCATTTTGAGAAAGTTTGTCTTATAACTAATGTGTGAAAATAGCACTGCAATTTTTTTAATGGTACATGCTCAAAGCTAAATAAGTCATCTTGGGTATGAATAGAGTTCTAAATCTTGTACATTCCCTGTTCCCCAGTCTATTGTGTGTTCTTTTAATTTCAGCAGGCTGATTTCTTTTCTATATGATTGTTTGGCCGGGGGGCAGGGTCACAGCACTCTCATAAACTTGCAATAAAGACTTGTTATAGGTCTTCTGAAGACAGAAAGAGTATTTACAGTCAACGAGGTATGTGAATTGTCTTCAACAACTTGGGTGCAAATTGAGTTCACTTGTCACATTCTAGCAAGAGTACCCATTGATGGGCACAGAAGAGTCACACAGAATGATTCTGTTAGCTTCAAAGGTGAATGCTCCTCTTTCCTGTCCCTTGTCCCACTCTTGGCGTGACATTCTGACCCTCTGACTGTATTTTATTATTTTCAACACAGGATGCCTAGTCCAGATCCTCACCTAGAAAAAAGAGACTAGTAATGCAAACCAATGCACATTCTATTTTGATTCTTCTGAGGATCACTGAAATACCTCTTAAATATATCCCAAGGGGCAGATGCAGTGACTCACACCTATAATCCCAGCACTTCAGGAGGCTGAGGAGGAAGAATTGCTTGAAGCCAGGAGTTCAAGACTAGCCCGGGCAACATAGTGAAATCCCTTCTCTCCAAAAAAAGAAAAAAATTAGCTAGGTGTGGTGATGTGCATCTGTAGTGCCAATTCGGAGGCTGAGGTAAGAATATTCCTTGAGCTCAGAAGAACTACAGGCTGTAGTGAGCTATGATGGTGCCACTACTCTCCATCTGGTGTGACCAAGCAAGACCCTTTCTCTAGGGAAAAAAAAAGGAAGGATACCAAAAGTATACCAAGTTTTTTTGTTTTTAGGTATAATTTACATATAGTGAAACACATAATTTGTGGTTATACAGATCAACCAGATTTGACAAATTCACATACCTGTGAACCATATACCTATAAAGACACAAAATATGTTTACTCTGATATGTTTACTCATTTATCTTCTTAGTCAATCTTTATCACCCATGACCCCATATTTTAAAGAGGCCATTGACTTGATTTCCATCATGGTAGTTGTTTGTTTGTTTTTTGCCTCTTTAAACATTTAATATAAATGAAATCATACAGTAGGTACTTTTTGTCTGGCTTCGTTTACTTAATATATTTGAAAGACTCATCCTTGTTTTTGTACCGGTTTTTTGTATCTTTTTATTGTTGAGTAGTATTCCATTTTATGTAGACTTCCATTGTATGCATTCATTATTGATGAGCTATTTAAAATTGTATATTATTTTGAATACAACTGCTACGAACAACCTGTGCTGTGGACTAAAGGTTTGCATCCTTCCAAAATTCATGTGTTGAAGCCCTAATACTCCCTCCCCTTCCCCTCTCCCTCCACTTCCCACCCCCTCCTCAACCTCACTCACCCCAAATACCAAGGAAAGTCCCTGTGAGGATACAACTGTGAGGACAATTAGTGGAATGGGATTGCTAATGATTCTGAACAAAGGGCATAAAAAATGGGAGCAATCTTCCAACTGTTCCAACCCCAAGTTTCACAGAAGTTAAAGATGAAAACTGTTACATGAGCCGAAGGATACCTAGGGACAGGTGCCACTCCTGTTCTCACTCTGCAAAATCCCAGCCCTGGCTTGACTAGAAGAAACCCCGGGTTCATGTAGTCCCCGAAGCACAGGAGCTAAATCAAGTCTTTCAGCTCTATTTGCGTCACTTAGTCTGTTTTCTTTTGGAC
Organism: Tarsius wallacei; assembly: GCA_963574415.1. Taxonomy (NCBI): domain Eukaryota; kingdom Metazoa; phylum Chordata; class Mammalia; order Primates; family Tarsiidae; genus Tarsius; species Tarsius wallacei. Next base: position 57,028 of record CAUYQG010239321.1, on the reverse strand, counting down.
AGTTCAAAGTTGAGAATTAATTAATTAATTAATTAATACTGTATTTTATTTTTGGAGTTGTGGGGTACAAGTAAGGACTTGCTACCTAAGTATGTTACATGCAGGTGAAGTCTGGGCTTGTAGCTGGCCCTGTTTCCCACTGATAGTGGACCTGGTACCCAGTGTGTTGCCACATTCGAGAATTTTTTTTTTTTTTTTTTTGAGTTGGAGTCTCACTCTGTCGCCCAGACTGCTGGAGTGCAGTGGCCGCTCCCGGCCACCGCAGCCTCAACGTGCTGGGCTCCGGCGATCCTTCCGCCTCAGCCTTCCAAGTAGTTGGAGCTACAGGCGCGCGCTACCACGCCCGGCTAATTTTTTGATTTATTGTAGAGATGAGGTCTCGCTTGCCCAGGCGGGTCTCGAACCCGCGGGCTCTGGCAATCCACTCACCACAGCCTCCCAAAGGCGCGGGACACATTCGAGAATTTAACAATGTATAAGAATTTATTGCGGAAACTAAGTAAAGTGGGCACACAGGTAAAAAAATACTTTTTAAAGAAGATGTGGGGCACAATTCAGGGCTAGGTATACAAGTGGTCATCGTACAAGCAAAGTTTGGGCCTCCCTTTGGTCCCCACTTTGCCTGGTTTGAGATCAGGTACCCTCATTGATGTTGTGTCCCATCTCCCCCATCCCTGTCCTCTTCTCTGGCAGTATCCTGCTACTGCCAGTGCCTTTCTTATGGTAAATGTTCAGGGAGAAGTGAGTACCACATATTCTCACTCAGAATAAGACTTTGAACTTTGGATGATTTAAGTTATCATCGAAAGTAGACTGGATAGAAAAAATTACGGTATATATGCATAATGGAATAACACACAGCCAAAAAGAAGGACAAGATTATGAACTTCACAGCAACTTGGATGGACATAGAGTCTATAATGCTCAGTGGTCCATGACAGAAACAGAGAACTGAGTGCCACATGTTCTCATTCATAAGTGTACCCTGAACATTTACCGTAATACTACAAGAAAGGGATTGGTGATAGTGGGAAACTGCCAGGAAAGGATGGGGCACACTTCATCAGTAAGGGTACCTGATCTCAAACCAGGTGAAGTGGGGACCAAAGGGAGGCCCAAACTTTGCCTGTGCAATGACCGTTTGTATACCTAACCCTAAATTGCAACCCGCATCTTTAAAATAAAAGTTTTTAAAATATCATTTGGGATCTGGAGACTCATGAGAAAGGATGGTAAAGGTGGAACAGGGCCAGATTATCAAAGGTAAGTGTACCATTTTGGATCTATAATTATAGGAACTTATAATAATTAACATAAGTGATTGAATGAATGAATGAATATTTCTAAGACAAGGGTTAGAAGGTATCATTCAGAAAAAAACTGAATGCAATGTGGTGCTCAATTTAAAAAATGCAAATAACTTTGCTTATTTAGTTATATACTTTCATATTTATTTATTTTGATTCTTAATAGGCAAGGTAGATATGAGAAAATGATACCAGGTTAAGAAATTGGAAATGGAACAGAATATTCGGTTTGAGTTTGATTTCTAGAATATTGTAGTTGATTTGACTTTAGAAATTTTGGAAACTATTTGAGTTTTAGTTCAAGCACATCTACTACATGTGAGAAAGGATCTCTCTTTTTCTGGTATGCACACACACATTTCAGTTTTTATTTATGCATTAGTAGGGTAATAAAATACCTTTGGGAAATTTGAGTAGTTTATAACATTTGTGCTATTCATCCTGAATTTTGGTGCAGTCCCTATTAGATTCTCATCAAAATGGGTACTGAGAAATAGATTATTTATCATGTACATTGTCCTAAGATTCCTTATCCCTTCTGACAACGATAATGGCTAAAGCACTCAACATGGTTTGTGTCAAACACAACTTTCCCTATAAAAGGAGTCTCATTTACTTCTCTAAACAGTCTTCTGAAGTAGATACCATTGTTATCTTCATTTTTTTATATACAGAAACTGAGGCTTAGAGAGAGGCAAGTGGCAGATAAAAAGTGAGTTTACATCACTTTTCTCCTCATCATTCAGCTGAAAACTGAGCAGTAAGCACCATTCTAGTTGGTTTTCAGCTGAGCAGAAAAGCTAAGAAAAAAAAAAAGAGTATTGCCCTTAGCATTAAGAGAGTGCTCTACATGAGACATAAAAGTAACACATAAGACACACACACCTCTTCAAGTTCCGTGGCATTTGTCTCTGTCCCCACACCCACTGACCCAGCCCACAGTATTTCTCAGACACTCTGATCCTCATGCAGAAACAAGGTTTTGATTACCTTGGTTGTAAAATGCCTCTGGGCTTTCAATGAAGTCTTTGGGTTTTTTTTCCCAGCAATAGTATACTTTTTTCTCTTTTTCCCTCAGTTTTTTTCCTATTACACTTAGAAATTTGTCAGTAGAAAAACATTGTCCTAGTGGAGAGCCATGTCAGGGGAACAGAAAATAAAATGTACATATCCTATGATCTAGATAACTCAAAAGTCTTCAACTTGCCTCTCCCTTCTGATGGCAGGAATGCTGGTTGAGAGTGTCTCCTTTCTGTAAAAGAACCTGAAGCCAAAGTAATCATGACAGCAATAACAACAATAGGTTTTATTGCACCCCAGGTGTGTGTGTAGCATGGTGCTAAAAACTTTATTTATTGTACCATTTAATTCTTTTCATAGCCGGTGGGCTTTTGTAGTCTTATTTATCTCATTCTATCATAGGCGGGAACTTAGGTTTCTACATGGGAGGTGGCATCCCCAGGGTCACAGAGGGATGTGGTGGGAGAGCCAAGCTTTGATTCTTGATCAGGGTCTCTAAAGCAAGTCCCTTGAATTCAGATAAGATTACAGATCCAGTTACCACCCATCAGGTATTACAACAATATACACTTGGAGGAAATAAGTGAAAGTGTCCTATAGGACAGGGGTCCCCAGGCCCTAGACATGAACCAGTACCTTCCGTGTCCTTTTGGGAACTGGGCCACACAGCAGGTGAGTGGCGGGTAAGGAGTAAAGCTCCATCTATATTTATAGCCACACTCATTGCTCACATTACCACCTGAGCTCTCTTTCTGTCAGATCAGTGGTGGCATTAGATTCTCGTAGGAATGTGAACCATGCATGCGAGGAATCTAGGTTATGTGTTCCTTATGAGAATCCAATCACCCCCAGATGGGACTGTCTAGTTGCAGGAAAACAAGCTCAGGGTTCTCACTGATTCTGCATTATGGTGTGTTGTATAACTATTTCGTTATATATTACCATGTAATAATAATAGAAACAAAGTGCACAATAAATGTAACATTCTTGAATCATCCCAAAACCATCACCCATGTATCCTCACTGCTGGCCCGTGAAAAAATTGTCTTATGTGAAACCAGTCCTTGATGCCAAAATGGCCAGAGACCACTGCTATAGGATATATGCATAGCATTCCAATAATTATTTCAAGAGCTGTCTTCTTCTTCTTCTTTTTTAATACAGTATATACTCTGTCATCCAGGCTGGAATGCAGTGGAGTGATCACAGCTCACTGCAACCACAGCTCACTGCAACTTTGACCTCTCAGGCTTAAGTAATCCTCTTGCCTCAATCTCCCAATTAGCTGGAACTACAAGCACACACCACCACACCCCACTAATTTTTTATTTTTTTATAGAGATAGAGTCCCACTAGCTGCCCAGGTTGTTATCAAACTCCTGGCCTCAGGCAATCCTCCTGCCTCAACTAAAATTACAGGCCTGAGCCACTGCACCTGACCAAGTGTCATATTTTCCATTCCTCAATGGTCATTCTGGCTTACATACAGTATTCAGACAGTGGATTACCATTGTGGGGTCACCATCGCTGCAAACAAACACAAGGAATTCTAAGTATTGCCTATGCTGAAGTGAAAGGAAGACATAAAACAGAAGGAAAGGCTTAAATTGGGGTGTAAGAAAAACTGGTTTCTTTCTGTGTGGTTTCTTGGTGTGGCTCTCCTGCCGGATCCTTCTGTGGTCACCTGGGCCTGCATTTATCACAAAGTATAGGGCTGTCAAATGGGGTCTGGTTGATGTCAGTAATGTTTACAGCTGCTTGTAATGTCACTTGGGCATGACTTTTGGGGAAGTTCTTTTCATATAGCAGGACATACCGATAGAATATTTTTTAAAAGGAGCCAATGGATATGTATCCCCAGATCTAAACTGACTGTCGGTCTCACTTTTGCAGGTGCAAGGCATGTCAGTGTTAGGTCAGTCTGTATCCTGCATCCTTCAGGAGCTAAATAACATTTGTAGGCTATAAATGGGGTTATACCATTTAATTCTCAATATAGTCTGGCAAGTTGTTATTTTCCGCAGTTTATCACAGGAAGAAACTTAGGCTTATGGTTTCTTCAGAGTCATGCAGGAAACTGTGAGAAGCAAGATTTAATACCTGATTGATCAGACTCTAAAATATCCTCCTTGAACCTGTCTGTATACCTGTTGGAGCCTAGTTGAACTAGGTATAGGACATTGTAGCAGATCTTAATAAACATCAATTCTGGGTGAATACATTATTATTTATATAAAAATGTTCATTTCAATCAGAGTGAACAATCATTCCAAAATACCATAACCAGGTAAACCACTTTGTGAAATGTGTAGAAAGCAGTATGTTTGTGCATGAATGAAGGTGGTATAATCAGATTCTATAAAAAGTCTGCCCCTGGAACATTTCAGGAAAGCACATACCATTCTTCTGAGACTTTTATGAGTTGGATAAGGTTCAGAATAGTGGCATGTGTTTAATCCACACTGTAGAACTTCTGAAACAGTAAATAAATCAGAGATATATACAATGCATGGGAGCTTTCATAGCCAACCTGCCATCTGTCTGTGTTAAAATTTATATGTTAACAGGTGATGTTTTGCATTATTGGTAGATCCTTGAACTTTTAGGAAAGTGATACAAAGGAAAGCATCCTCAATAGAAATGGGGAGAAACAGATCTAAGCTGTGCTGGATGGAAAATGAAGAGAGAAAATGAGAGAGAGAGAGAGAGAGAGAGAGAGAGAGAGAGAGAGAGAGAGAAACAGACACAGAGTTTAAATTAAGCAATGGTTCATTGAGTGCTTCTTTGTATGAACACTAGGGTTCATAGGGATTTTTGTTGTCTCATTGATTTGCATGATTGTATGAAGTAATTATTCTCCCCATTTTCTAACAAGAAAACTGAGGTTCAGAGATAAAGTTGCATGGTCATAGTTTATGGCTAGTATGTGTGGGGTTGGGATTCAAAGATGAGTCACTATGACTTCAGATCTCCTCTGTGTGTGTGTCTGTTTGCAGACTTATTGGTATATAATTGACATAAGGCGCACTGCACACAAAGTTTACAATTCTATGAGTTCTGATGTAGATTTACACCACTGAAGCCATCACCTAAGTCAAGACAGTGAAGACAGCCAACACTCCCAAGGGTTTTCTAATGCACCTCTGTGGTCCCTCCCTGGTCTCCCCCCCCCTTGGTCCACCCTGGCCCAAGGTCTTCACTGTTCTGCTTTCTGCTGCTATAGTCAATCTCAAATCGACTTCATCCTTCATCCTTCAAATTGACTTCCCAATGTATGTGTGGAAGGCTAGAAAACAATATCCAGCAGTTGAACAAAATATCTAAGCAGCCCTAAAGTACAATCTTCCTTTGGACACCCCACTCCACTTTTTTCTGTAGGGTACTTTATCCTCTTGATGGCTTCTAAATCCCCAGAAGCAAACAGATTGGGGTTACAGGGCAGAGGAGAGCGATGTGAAGTCTTCCAGAGCTGCTCTTCCCAAGGAGGGAGCATAGCCCCTCAGTGATGTGTTCCTGGAAGTCACGTGATGTACAGTACACAGCTTGACATGAATAATTTACCTCTATGCTCACAAAAGGATGAAAAGAAGAACATACATATGACGTGTCACTTTCCCCATAGTATCACCTTCCGTTATTTCAGAATGTGATTTCTCCAGAAGCGAAGCGGTCTTGGATGTAGTGAATTTAAGCAGTTTGGCATTGGATTAAGCTCTGATTTAAAGTTTTAGTTTTAATATTAAAAAGATGAGTGTTACTTTTATATCCCAGAGAAGCTATGAGTAAACAAATAAAAAATTCATTAGAGACAGGCTGCTATTGCCGAGATGAAAGTTTGATGTTAGAGCTCAGCTTTCAAAAGCCTAAAACCCAGTCAGTGGGTCATTAGCTCAGCAGGCAGCCAAACTAAAAAAGAGTGATTTCAGGATGGGCAATGTTTGTGGTCTTCATTTCTTCAAGGTTTCAAAAATTAGCTTAGCACTTTCCCAGATGGGGGGAATACTTACTTTTAATGACTGCAGTCATGGTTATGTTGAGAAAATTAAATCTCAACTATGCTTTGGAGTCTTACTTCTGGTGGTTCTTCCCCAATTTCACCAGCTTATCATATGCCACTGAACACAGAAATGGAAGAGAGAAGTTGGAGGAGGGCATGAAATATAGTATTACTCAGTTCACAGCTGGGATGAAGTTTTTATTTTGCAATGTCATTAAGCTCCAAGGCTGAAATTCAAGGTCATGAACTGAGTGTGCATACACCTGTAGATTTTATCTACTTAGAGACATTTTCTTTTTTTCTTTCTTTCTTTTTTTTTTTTTGGTAATGCCACATTTATATTTCATAGAGGAGTATCTCTTGTCTTATGTGACAAGCATGCAAACCTTTTTAATGATTAAAAAACCTATCCAATCAGAGTATCCTATCCCTGCCAGGCACAGTGATTGGTCCAAGGATGACCAGTCAGAATTCTTCTCTAGCACACACTAGGATTTTGCTATACATGGTCCCAGCAAGAAAAAAAAAAGCCATTTATTTAGCTAGGTCTTCCAAGTTAAAGCAATATAGGTTGAAGGCTGCCAGATGGCAACTACCCTAGCAACAGGAGGGAGCCAACTTGAAGAAGGAAAAAAAATATAGAGATATATATGAGGACTAAACATAAAGTGAAACAGAGCGGATGGATGAGGAAATAGTGAGCTTTGACAACACTGCAAACTCATGGAATCAGGCATGCCTAAACTTGGGACCAATTAATTCCTCCTCTGGCACATTTGTTGTTGCTGTTATTGAGCCAATTTGAGTTAGGTTTCTGTATCTGCTACTGAATGAATCTGCACTAACATACATCGTATGGAAAGTCTTTCCTCTGATTAGTCTGAGTATGGGGTAAATATCGATCACAGTAGGCAAATCATCCTCTATCTTCTAAATGTTAGTACTTTCCACAACTTTTGAGTTTTCTTGGAGAGTAGGGAGTATCTTTTGGCATCAGACTGGGCTTATAAAATGGCAGAAAATGTATAGACTTTGGATCTATTCATGTTGTCACAAATCACAGATTTTTGGTCTTTAAGGCTGAAGAATATTCCATTTTGTGTGTGTGTGTGTGTGTGTGTGTGTGTGTGTGTGTGTGTGTACGACATTTCAAAAATCTGTTCATCTGTTGATGGACACTTAGGTTGTTTCCATATCTTGACTATTATGAATAATGCCGCAATGAACATGAATGTGCGGATATCCCTTTAGTATACTGCTTTCCTTTCCTTTTGATATATACCTGAAAGTGAAATTTCTGGATTATATGGTAATTCTACTTTCAGTGTTCTGAGAAACTTCTATACAGTTTTTCAAAATGGTTATACTAATTTACATTTCCACCAGCTGTGTACAAGTGTTTTCATTTTTCTACATTCTCACCAGCACTTTAAAACATTTTTAAGATAATAGTCACTCTAACCTATCATTTAAAATAAAATATACAAAAAGGCATATAGACTTTTACATTTTTTAAATTTTGGTAGCTTTGGAGGTACAAGTAGTTTTGGTCTCGACTTTAAGTGTACCCCCCCACCTGTGCACATTGTACCTGATAGGCAATTTTTAGTCCTTCCACCCTTTCCCACCTCCCCCTTTTGAGTCTCCAGTGTTATTATACCATTCTCTATGTCTTTGCATCTCCTTAGTTTAGCTCTCACTTATATGTGAGAACATACAGTGTTTTGTTTTCTGTTCCTGAGTAAGTTCACTTAGAATAATGTTCTCCAATTTCATCCAAGTTGCTGCAAAATATGTTATGTCATTATTTTAGATCACTGAATAGCATTCCATAGTGTGTGTGTATATATATATGTTTTATATATATATATATATATATATATATATATATATATATATATATATAACATTTTCATTGTCCACTGATCAGTTGATGAGCATTTAGGTTGATTCTGCATCACAACTTGTGAATTGTGCTGCGATGAACATGCAGTTGCAAGTGTCTTTTTTTCTATAACAACCTCTGTTTCTTTGGGTAGATCCTGAGTAGTGGGGCTGCTGGATCAAATGGTAGATCTACTTTTAGTTGTCTGAGAAATCTCCATACCACTTTCCATAGAAGTTGTACTAATTTATACTCCCACCAACAGGTATAAGCAATCCTTTCTCTGTGTCTGAGCCAGCATCTTTTAAAAATTTTTTTATTTTTAAATAATGGCCATTCTGACTGGTATAAGGTGGTATGTCATTGTGGTTTCAATCTGCATTTCCCTGATGATGAGTGATGTTGAGCAATTTTTCTTATGTTTGTTCGCCATTTGTATATCTTCTTTTGAGAGATGTCTGTGCATGTTGTTTGCCCACTTTTAATGGGTTTTTAAAAACTTGCTTATTTGAGTTATTTGTAGATTCTGGATACTAGTCCTTTGTCAGATGTATAGTTTATGAATATCTTCTTCCATTCTGTGGGTTGCCTATTTGCTCTGTTGACTGTTTTGTTGTGCAGAAGCTTTTTAGTTTAATAAGTCCCATTTATTTATTTCTATTTTAGTTGTATTTGCTTTTAGGGTCTTAGCCATAAATTCTTTGTCTTTGCCAATGTCCATAGGAGTTTTGTTAGGTTTTCTTCTAGGATTTTTATGGTTTCAGGTCTGACATTTAAGTCTTTAACCCATCTTGAGTTAATTTTTGTATGTGGAGAGAGATAAGGATCAAGAATCACTTTTCTGCATGTAGTTATCCAGTTTTTCCAGCACTACTTGCCGAATAGGGTGTTCTTTCCCTGGTGCATGTTTTTGTCTGCTTCGTCAAAGATCAGTTGATTGTAGGTGTTTGGGTTTATTTCCATTGGTCCATGTGTCTTCTCTTGTACCAGTACCTTGCTGTTTGGGTTACTACAGCCTTGTAGTATAATTTGAAGTCAAGTAATGTGACGCTTTCAGTGTTGTTCTTTTTGCTGAGGATTGCTTTTGCTATTCTGTCTCTGGCTCTTTATTGGTTCCATATAGTTTAGGTTTGCTTTTGCTAATTTTCTGTGAAAAATGATATTGGAAGTTTGGTAGGGATTGTGTTGAATCTGTAGATAACTTTGAGTAATATGTTTGTTTTATCAATGTTGATTCTTCCAATCCATGACCATGGGATGTTTCTCCATTTGTTTGTGTCTTCTACAATTTCTTTCATCAGAGTTTTGTAGTGCTCCTTGTAGAGATCTTTTACTTTCTTGGTTTAATATATTCCTAGGAATTTTAGCTTTTTTGCTGTTATTGTAGTTGTAATTGAGTTTTTTATCTGATTCTCAGATTGGTCACTATTGGTGTGCAGCAGTGCTACTGATTTGTGCATGCTGATTGCATACCTTGAAATTGTACTGAATTCATTTATCAAATCCAGGAGTCTCTTGGAGGAGTCTTTAGGATTCTCTAGGCATAAGATCATGTAATTAGCATATAGAGATAGTTTTATTTCTTCTTTTCCAATTTGGAAACCCTTTATTTTTATTTATTACTATTATTATTATTTTCCTGATTGCTTTGGCTAGGACTTCCAGTACTATGAATAGGGATGGTGAAAATGGACATCCTTGGCTTGTTCCCGTTCTGAGGAGAATACATTCCACTTTTCTTTGTTCAGAATGACATTGGTTGTGGGTTTTATGGCTATTATAGTTTTGAGGAATGTTTTCTCTATACCTATTTTACAAGGATTTTTATCATGGAGGGATGATGAATTTTATCAAATACTTTTTCTGCAGCTATTGAAGTGATTACATAATTTTTGTTTTTAATTCTGTTCATGTAGTGGATCACGTCTATTGACTTGCTTATGCTGAACCACCTTTGTATCTCTGGGATAAAACTCACTTGTTTGTGGTGTATTTTTTTTCAATGTGCTGTTGAATTTGATTTGCTAATATTTTGTTGACAATTTTCATGTTTATGTTCATAAAGGATTTGATCTACAGTTTTCTTTTGTGTTGTTATGTCTTTTCCTGGCTTTGGTATTAGAGTGATACTGGCTTCATAGAATAAGTTAGGGAGTGTTCCCTTCTCTTCAATCTTGTGGAACAGCTTCAATAAAATTGGTTCTTTGAAGATTTGGTATTTGTAAGTCCAGCAGGTCCTGGGCTTTTCTTTTTGTTATTGTTGGGAGATTTCTAATTACTGTTTCAATCTCACTACTTATTATTGTTCCTGTTCAGGGTTTCTATTTCTTTCTGATTCAAGATTGAGGGGTTGGGTGTATGTTTTCAAGAGTTTATCCACGTCCTCTAGATTGTCTAGTTTGTTTGCATAGAGGTGTCATAATAGTCTCAGATGATATTTTGAATTTCCTTCATATAAGTTGTAATGTCTCCATTTTCATTTCTGATTGGGCTAATTTGAATCTTCTCTCTTCATTTCTTAATTAACCTAGCCAGTGGTGTATCAATTTTGTTTATCTTTTCAAAGAACTAAGTTTTTGCTTATTTGATCCTTCATATTTTTTTAAATTTCAATTTTATTTGGTTCTGCTCTGATCTTCATTATTTCTTTTGAGTTTGGTTTGTTCATGTTTTTCTAGCTCTTTGAGCTGTGATTAGGTTGTTGATAAGCAATCTTTCTGTCTTACTAGTATAGGCCTTAAGCACTATAAATTTTCCTCTGAGCCCAGCTTTGGCTGTGTCTCAGAGGTTTTGATAACTTGTATCATTGTCATTCATTTCAAGGAATTAAAAAAAATTTCTACCTTGGTTTCATTGTTGACTCAAGGATCATTCAGGAGAAGATTGTTTAACTTCCATGTTTTTGTTTGGTTTTGCAAGTACTTCTTAGGGTTAATTTCTAGTCTGAGAAGCTGCTTGATATGATTTTACTTTTTAAATTTTTGTGACTTGATTTGTGGCCTACCATATGGTCTATCTTGGAGAATGTTTCATGTGCTGCTAAAGAAAAATGTGTATTCTGTAGTTTTGAGATGGAATGCTTGGTAAATGTCTGTTAGTTCCATTTGCTCTAGAGTCAGGTTTAACTCCAATATTTCTTCATTGACGTTCTGCCTTGATGACCTGTCTATTGTTGTCACTGGGGTTTTGAAATCTCTCACTATTATTGTATTGCTGTCTCTCTCTTTTTAGATATAGTAGAATTTGTTTTATAAAACTGGGGGCTCTGCTGTTGGGCATATATATATATATTTAAAATTGTTATTTCTTCTCATTGGATGAGTTCCTTTATCATTATATAATAACTATCTTTGTCTTTTTTTTTTACTGTTGTTAATTTAACATCTGTTTTATCTGATATGAGAATGGCTACTCCTGCTTAGTTTGGGTTTCCATTTGCATGGAATGTTTCCCCCCATCTTTTTACTTGAGTCATAGGAGTCTTTGCGAGTTAAGTGGGTCTCTTGAAATAAGCAGATATTTGGTTTTTTTTTTTTTTTAATTCATTCTTCTAGTCTATATCTTTTTAGTGGAGCATTGAGACAATTTATGTCCAGAGTTAATAATGATATGTAAGGTACTCTTCCATTTATCATACTGGTTATTATCTGGTTTGTTTGTTTGTTTCTTTATTTTCTCCATTGTGTTGGTGTTCCCATAAGACCTGTGAGCTTTATAGTTTCCAGTGTTTTTCTACTGGTATATTTTGACCTGTTGCTTCAGTATTTAAAAATTCCCCGAGTATTTTTTGTAAAGTTGGTTTAGTGGTGGCAAATTCCCTCAGCATTTTCTTGTCTGGAAAAGATTTTATTTCTTCTTTTATGAAATTAGTTTTGCAGGATACAAAATCCTTGACTGACTGATATTCTATTTGGGGAGATTGAAGATGAGGCCCCAATGCCTTCTGATTTCTAAGGTTCCTTCTGAGAAGTCTGCTTTTACTCTGATAGGTTTATCTTTGTAAGTTATTTGATGCTTTTGTTTTCAATGCTCTCAAAATTTTTCCCTTCACATTAACTTTGCTTAATCAGATAATTATATGCCTTGGGGATGACCTTTTTCAATGAATCTTTTGTGGATTCCCTGGGCTTCTTGTATTTGGATATTTAGATCTCTGTCAAGGCCAGGAAAATTTTCCTTTATGTTTCCTAAAGCAGATTTTCCAAACCTGTTGCTTTCTTTTCTTCCTCAGGAATACTTATCAGTCTGAGATAGGATATATAAATTCTTAGATTTACATATTTCTTGGAGACTTAGTTTCATTGTCTATCTCTTTGGATAATTTTATTAATGTCCTGAATAATTTATTTTATTTTTTTATGTTAGTTTTCAGTTTTCTCCTGAAGTTCATTGATCAACTTCATAATCAACCTTTTTAATTCTATGTCTGGAATTTCAAAAGCTTCATTTTAGTTAAGGTTTGCTGCTGAGGAGTTGGTGTGGTCTTTTGGGAGTATTGGAGAACTGTTTTTTTCATATTGTCAGAAGTATTTTCCTGGTTCTTTTTTATTTGGATAAATGATTTCTTCTCATTTGAAGTTGGCAGGGGGCTGATGTAGGCACTGGAATGTTCCCTTGGTTATAGATAGCCTAGGTGTAGTGAGTTTCTTAATTGCCAGTTCTAGCAGGCCTGTGCTGGGTACCTGCACTGGCTCATAGTATCCTATTGGCTGGAGTAGCTTGGAAAGTAGTATTAGCTGACATTTGAGATCAGGCCTTCCCTAAAGCTGAGGTATTGTAACTGATGTGGTGGGCTATAATATTGACCTCTGGCCAGAAGGTGGTGCTTGTGGGAGAAAGCTGGCTACTCTGGTGACTGTGGGCTTTCTCCTTGTTATATGTTGTTCCAAGGAAGTAGCCAGCCAGCCTAGTCTGAGGTCGGGGATCTGGAGATTTCCCAAGTTCTCTGTCTGTTTTGAGACTTTGAGGGGAGTACAGAGGGCAGGGAGAAGGAACTTGAACACCCTGCAAGAAGGTACTCTTGGCTACTCCATGGGGATTAGGAGTGAGTCCCAGGCTACTTGAGCAGTGCTGTTTTGCAGGGCAGATATAGAAGGGTTTACATGAGGAGTGAGAGGTTGCTATGGCAACACGTCCCACCTGATTCTCTCAACTCAGATTCAGGTAGTTTGCCTTGTGGAAATCAAAGTGCTGCTGGCCTCAAGTGTTCTCAAGCAACCCCCCAGCTAGTAATTGTCTGTAGTTGTGGAGTTTGCCTTTTGGACCTGTCCTCTAATAGGCCAGCTAGAAAGCAACTGTCCACAAGGGTTGAATTACTGGGAAGTGGCAGCTGGTACATCTCAAGGCTTTCTTTTTTCTAGTGCCACTCCATGTGGGCTTTGGCAGAGCATGACTGTGGGTAAGACGATTTCTCATGAGGTACTGAGGTCCTGCAAGGATCAGGGTGCCTCACAAGTCCACAGCAGGAACACAGAACTCCTGAATTCCCCTCACACACCTTCCCTACTGCTTCTGGAGGCTGCTAGTAGACCGTGGTGGTACAGGCAACAGTTTGACTAGTTCTAGCCCAGGCCAATGAATTTAACTCTTCTTTTTACTCTGTAGTTATTGCATCTTTGGAAAGTTGTGGGGTGTGCTACTGGCCTAGTTCCTCTCTGGGTGCTGAGGAAACTCTACCTTGGTTAACTCCATAGTAGAAACTCATTTCAGCTGCCACACATCCGCCATGTCTCCCTGAAAGCATATAGACTTTGGAATCATTTAGACCTGGGTTCAAATCCTGGATTTTTAGTTAACTGCTTACTAAGATCATTGTACCTTCTTGAGTCTCAACTCAGATTGAGGATGTAATAGTAACAGTTTGCAGAGTCTGACTACCCAGGCCAAACAAGGTCAATTAAATCAGACCCTTGTAGATGAGCTTCAGGCACAGATATTTTGTGAAAACGTTTCACATGATCTAATGTGTGACCAGGTTTGAGACGCTCTTGAGTAGGTGAATTATAAGACATTAGATTTTGAATTTCAGGCCACATACAAATAAGCTAGGCTCAATACTGGCAACCCAAATTGTGAAGGTCTATAAAGGAACTCAGAGATCTGTCTTGTGACTAGGCTTTCCAGGTGATTCTGATACAATCTGTGGGTCACATTTTAAGGGGGAAAAAAATGCCATGAGCTCTCTTTCATCTTTAGTGTACTAAGAATCTGCTGGGTAAGGTATTGAGTGGGATCTATTGATCAGAAAGGGAATCTTAATTTAAGCAGCACAAGTCAAAGGGTTAGTTTTCTGAAACAGTAGAATTAAGTCAGCTGAAAATGTATAGGTCAGCAGGTCACTGTTCAGACAAATATAGGAAGCAGGGGAACGGTAAAATATGTGCTGCTTGGGACCACAGAAAGGAGGGAAGTTACAGTGTTTGTGTAGATTTGAGGTCCTATCACAGTCTCAACTGCTTATGATACATTTATGTGCCCTCTAATAACGGCATCCACTCCTCATGAAAGTTATGAGAAAAATCTCATAAAGACAAATAAAAAAATCTTTAGGAAGTTCCCTGCAGAATGTTCTAGGTAGGAGTTGGAAGAACTTTGTGGAATGGGTGAAAGATGAGACCATGGGGAGCAAAACTTGGATTATAAATGAAGGGATTAGTCTGGGCATTTATTGACTTCGGCGGAGTTTACAACATTATAAACAAGTTAAATGTTCCATGTCTAACCTATTTTGCCCATCAGAATTGCTACCTGGAAGAAACTTAGAACTGGGACATGGTTAGGTGTATTTTTCTGGACTCTTGTGGGTTAGTTGAAAATTATAGCCGTTAGAACTGTTTTCTTAGCTTGCACACCCTGCCTGAGTTTATCATCCTGAGCTGTTTGACTATGAAACTGGGAGTGAAGACAATTTTACAACTCTTCTGCATAGACTGCACTTTTGAAATTGAAGAGTGTCCTCAGTTCTTCACTTAATTTTACTTCAATGGGTCCAGCATGATTTCATAATAAAACTGCATAATCCATTGAGAAAAATGAAAAACAGAATCCATGGGGACGATCCTGCACTAATTGAGACCATTCCAGCTATTGCTAGTCAGCTTCTTAAATATCACTCTCCTGCCCCCCCCCACCCCATGATCCCTGTTTTCTGATATCCACACCCTGGTACAACCCCTACCTTTTGAATGGGAACTGAATCTAGTGACTTTCTGTTCAGAATACTATACGACAAAAGGTATAGGATATCAGTTCTGAGAGCAGATTATGAAATATGTGGCTTCCTTCTTATGAAGAACTCTCTGTTCTCCTTGCACTTATTCTCTGTGATTAAGTAGGTTGGCTTATTGTGAGCTATGGATAGGCCTTCACAGCCTTCACAGCCTTCACAGCCAGGAACTGAGGAAGGAAGGTCTGTGGGCCTCAGCCAACAAGAAACTTGGGTCCTCAGTGCAATAGTCTGCAAGGAACTGACTCCTGCTAATAGCCTTGTGAGTGAGGTGGGAAATAGATCCTTTCCCAGTCATCTTTTTGGATAACCGTGGCTCCCACAAACACTGTGATCACTGCCTCACCAAAAACCCTCAGCCACCTGGAATCTGGGCCCATGGGAACTGGGAAATAATAGATGTTTGTTATTTTAAGCTGCTAAGTTAGGGAGCAATTTGTTATGTGACAACAGATAACTAATAGAAGATCCTATGTTTATTGTGCCTCTGATGGTCAGGCAGCTTATTAGGAAGGTCCTGGGAACGCTATAACAGTGACAGTTCAATGTGTCTTGGGGATAGTTCCAAAGTTGTGCTATTAAAAAAGACCAGGCTTCTCCTCTGGCTCCACCGGCTTCCAGTAGCTATGCGGCCTCTGCTCACTTACGTGAGTCCTGGTTTTCTTATTCAGAAAATGGAGGTGGCCTTGTCTACCTTGAAAGTTTAGAATGAGAAATAAAGTAGTTCTTATCACAAAGACTATGGTGCTTTTTCACGTTGTTGACATAAACAAGGCATGAGGGGCAGGATTCTAAGGTGGTCTCCAGGGCTCCCGCACCCTGATGAGCACACGCGGTGTAATCTCCTCCCCGTGAATGTGGGAGGAGCCTGTGACTAGGATGGCATGCTGCTCCCTGGATAGGAGACGTAGGTTACTCATCAAAGAACTTTGCGTTAATCTGAAAGGAGATAACCCTGGGTGACCCTGAACTCATTAGAAGAACCTTTAAAAGATGGTGAGGAGGTCTAAGAGGTACACCACCGCTCACCTGGAAAAAGGCAAGTATCCGTATTGTAAACATTCTGTGGATCCGCAAAGAGACGAACTGATGGTGCATTTTAGGAACTGAGTGCAGTCACTGACTGGCAGCTAGCAAGAAAGCGAAGACCTCAATTCTATCTCCACAAGGAGTGAAACTCTACAAACAAAGTTGATTAGCTTGGAAGATGATCTCGTGTTTCAGATGAGACTCACAGTTCTGGCCAGCACCTTAATTTTAACTGGGGAGATCCCAGTGGATAGAACTCCATGATTAGAAACTATTTCAATACGTCCTGCATGGTTTTATAGTAACACTGCATAATCCATTGAGAAAAGGGGAAGATAGAAGCCCTGGGGTGCTTCCAAATGTTGACAATTCTGCACGGATTGCAAGACCACCCAGCTATAGGGGACTGTGGTAGACAGCGGCTTAAATACCATACTGCCCCCAACAATGACCTGTGCTAGATGGAAGCACAGGACTCCCCTAACCCATACCTGGAATTCCAACTCCTGGAAATGGTGAGATCACAAATGTGTGTTTTCAGTTGCTAAGCATGTTGTAATTTGTTTCACAGCAATAGACCTTAATACTCAAGGCTAGGATGGGTACATAATAGTATATTAGGGGCACCTGGGATGTCTCACTCTGACCATACTTCTAGTCCTGATTTGGTATCTCTAATGCTTAGCACTCTGTCTGGGGCAGAGGAAGCACTGTTGATGAGTGATGAAATGAGTAAAAGAACAAACAGAGAGATGGGGTCCTACCCCTTGGGATTAAGACTGGAGAGGAAATATTGCTGCTATTAAATCATCCTCTTTGATACTCTCTCTAAGTTTACAGTTTACCACCTTTGGGACTCAGAATTTGCTGATTTGGCCAAAAGACAAGCTTTTAATATATGCTGAGTTATTTTCCAAGAGTTTGAGCATTGGTGGCAACAACAAGAAGTAAAATAAGTGAATGGCCAGTTTCCTTAGAGGATAACTGTCAGTGCAGATGAGCCCGGGTTTGCCTTTCTGAGAAGTATGCAGAGGACGAGTCATCCCTTAGACTTAGACTCTGAACACAGTGACAAAGCCAGTGAGATACCAGCATCACCCATGGGATTGCCTGAATTACTGTGGTCTTTCTACTGAGATTTAGGTTACGATGAAATGTAGAGATATGGCGGCCAAGAGGGTCCATCAATGGTCTGGAGCTGCACTGTCCAATGTGGGCACTCTGAGCTGAGCATTTTAGCTTTGAAATGTGGCTGGTCTACATGGAGATGTTCTGTGAGTGTGAAATTCATGTGAGATATTAAAGACTAAGTATGAAGAAGAGAATGTAAAACATCTCCTTAGTATATTTTTATGTTCATAACATACTGAAATAATATTTTATATACTCAGTTAAGTCAAATATATTATTAAAATTTATCTTACCTATTTCTTTTTACTTTTTATGGCATCTGCTAGACAATTTAAAATTAAGTATGTACTTGCACTATATTTCTGTTGGACAGCACCAGTTTGAAGCAAGAGGCAATTTATACCAGAGAAGGCAAGGCTAAGAAAAAAACAAACAAAAGCAGAAAAAACTTGGGCTAAAAAATTAAGATATAACATGTTCATATAATGATCTGTAGAGGAGAAATAAATCATGAATTTGCTACACATTCAAATTTGTAATATTAAATAATCAGAATGGGAAAACAGTTTTCCAGCCAGCCCTTCCTTCTTTCCTTCCTTCCTTCCTTCCTTCCTTCCTTCCTTCCCTCCCTCCCTTCACTTACCCCCCTCCCCCTCTTCTTTCCTCTCCCCTCCCCTTCCCCATTGCCTGTCTTCCTTCTTTTCTTCCTTCTCGCCTTCCTTTCCTTTGCACTTTATAGACAGAATGGTTTTGGGTACTCATATATTACAAAAGGACTCTCTTTGGTCCTTTTCTTTCTTAACCAATGAGATTAAAATGTCTCTAATAAACCTGTTCCTAGACTTGAGATCTCTCAACGCAACACCTACCTGAGATCTTGACTGGTTGGCAGTAAGAGATCAGGAGTGGTCTAGTTCAGTACTCTTCAACCTTTTGGCATCAGGAACTGGTTTTGTGGAAGACAATTTTTCCACACACTGGGTGGGGGTGATGGTTTCAGGATGATTCAAGCACATAACATTTATCAGTACTTTATTTCTATTATTATTACATTGATATATACCAGGGGTGCCAAAAATGTATACACACTTTAAGATATGTTATCTATGTATTATGTTTACTTTGCCATAAACTAAAATTTACTAAATGTACTAGCCACTCACTAGTAAACTGATAGGGTTTTGAAATGAGTCTGCAAGCAATTGATTTACTACAGTTTCTGTGCAGTCAAGCCCTCACTGCTAATGTTAATCTGTATTTGCAGTCGCTCCCCAGTGCTCACATCACCAACCCAGCTCCACCTCAGATCATCATGTATTAGATTCTCATAAGAGTGTGCAACCTAGATCCCTCATATGTGCAGTTCACAATAGGGTTCATGCTCCTATGAGAATCTAATGCCACTGCTGCTCTGATGGGAGGTGGAGCTCAGGCAGTAATGCGGGCAATGTGTAGTGGCTGTAAATACAGATCGGCTTGCTGGCTCACCTGCCACTCCTGTTCTGTAGCCCAGTTCCTAACAGGCCATAGTACTGGTTTGTGGCCTGGGTTTGGGAACCCCTGGTGTAGGGGAACTGGAGAGTGATTGTCCAGATGTAAGGAGGCAACTACTCCTTAGCTTCAGTGGCCTGTGACCAGGAGGAAATTTGGGTCTGTGTTCCCAAGCTTCCAAAGGGATGAATTCTGTGAAATCTCCCCACTTTCAAACATTGGGAGTTAACTCATATCTTTTAAATACCTGTAAATACCCAACAATAAGCTCTTAGAAGATATTTAGTTTCCAAAGCTACCAGTAGGTGAGTTCCACTCTGCACCTTGACTCAGAGCTAGCTTGTAAATAATATCGGCGAAGTCATTTCCTTCATGACTTTAAATTCCAAGAATTTAAAGATGGGAGCTGGGGTACTAATAAATATGCCCACGGCTTATTAGGAAATCCAGGAGATGAAGTGTGACCTCTTTTCCCAAGGAGATAGGAGTTGCTGTTGAGAGCTGTCTTTACTGGTCAATCCTCTTCCCCTCTCCAATCCGAACACAGATTCAATAGACAAAAGAAGATACAATGTTGGGTTGGAAGAGAAATCAAATTAGTGGCAGGGGACTCAAAAACTTGTTGGCATTTTAAAACTTACCAAATATTCTCTGAGTCCAGTTTGTTTGGAGTATCCTCTGTGGCCTAAGGAATCTCTATGATTTTAATTTATCTAACTCTAGAATTCGTTCAAGGGGCAAAAAGCGGATCTTGGTACTTAAAAATGTGCTTTTTTCATTGTTGGCATTGAAAGTTCTGTTTTATTTTAAATCCCCTAAACCAAAAAGTGACAGAAATTTATGGATGAAAAATATCTTGAGGCTAATGAAGGGACAAGGAGAGAAGAGGTGAGAATGTTAACTGCATACCTTGCACATTCAGAGCACTTTATGTACTTATCTCACTTCTTGTTGACAATCAGCTTCCAAGGTCATTAGATTTCCCCATATTTTACTGAAGAGGATGTGGGGGCTTAATGTGGCTAGATTTATACCTGGGGCAGAGTGGCTCTTAAGTGTTTATATGCATTGGTGGCTGTACACTGCAGATATACAAACCCCATACAATGACATGCAGGTTTTCTGGGTGGCTGCCAGTGGCGTACACAGGGATTCCAAAGCACCATTAAAATGTTCAAAAACAGCTTTAATAGGTGAGCAGCCTTCCTTTCAAATTCAACCTCACTTGAGACTCTCTCCTGAAGTTATAAAATTCAGTGCTTCACTTTTTAACACAGGGTTTGATATTTTTTCCAAAGTGGAGGGTAAGTGACTTTTCCAGAACCAAAACCCTCAATGCTGTGCAATCTTATTGAATTTTCACCCAAACCCATGAGGCATTTCACCCATCTAAAAAGTGAGCCCCAGAGAGGCAACACTGCCTAAGATCACACAGCCATGAAGAAGATGGAGGCTAGCAGCGACAAGACCCAAACTCAGGTTTATCTAGATTTTTTTTGTCAAAAAAGAGAAAAAAGGTCTCTAACCACTACATTTGCTGTTTTTCAGTTCTTTTTTTTTTTTTTTTTTTTTTGGCATGTCTAAATCTTTGATGGCTTAATGGAAATAACAAATATCTATTGTCTTTCTATCAGCCTAGATGAGTCATGTTTTTTGTTGCCAAGTAAAGGAAAAATGATTTCAAAAATAATTTCATGTTTTTCTCCATCATGAAGGGCAAAAACAATTTTGCATTTTTTGCATGCTGCAACTAACCAACTAACACAGAAAGTTTTATGGTTTCCCCATTTCTTACGTCCTTTTCTCATAAGGCATATGTCTCTCTCTCTCTCTCTCTCTCACACACACACATACACACACACACACACAGAGAGAGAGAGAGAGAGAGAGAGAGTCCTTTGGGGTGAGAGAAGAACAGATCTTTGAAAAAAGGGGAATAGTAGAAAGAACAATACATCATCTAGTCATGCAATTTAGGAAAGTAAAAAAGGAAAAAGCAGCAACAAGCCAATGATGCTGACAGCCCCCATCCAGCTGAGAGCAGTTCTGCGGCTGTTGAAATCCTACTTACAGTAATGAATTTCCGTGCTGCTCACCAGCCTAGGAGTGTTTGGGGGAGATAAAAGTTGAGCTGTGTGCTGTGCCTCTGACCTGGTTTTCAGTTCTAGACAACTTCCTGGTGTGGTTTGCAGAAAGTTTGACTTTCCAGATGTGAGCACGAGGGCTTCGTTTTCTGGCCTGTAGTTTTATTGCTGTCTGCTTCAAGGCAGATATTTTCAGGGGTGGGGGGAGGAGGCTGAGGGACCTTAACTTTCTTTTCAAGGTTTGCTGGAGTCTGCATGCTGATGAGCTGCCAATTTGCATTCTGTGCATTTGCAGCCTTCACCTGCCCACAGCACCACCATTACCCTACTTCTTGGATCTCTGCTCTTCTATTTTCTACCTGCAGCCATTATTTTTTCTTCTTTTTTAGAGCCTGGGGAATTCTCTGGTGCTCGCTGACTCTTTGCTTCGTTCAGGCAACACGCCACCTGTCTATTTCAGTCAGGGAGCTTGGATGTCAAAGTCACAAGCATCTGCTCGGTTTCATGAGGAATAATTGTAGTGGGCCAGGGGGTGTCTGCACTCTCAAAGGTGGACTTTGGGGCCTTTCTGATATCCCACCATCTAAACAAGTGTTCACGAGACAGTCAGCAAAGCTGGACCTCTGAGGGCAGCATGCAGTATGGGGGAAAATACTGAGACGGCTCCTGGCTCCAAGGTTTATAACCTTTGTGACTTGGGGTGAATTGCTTACCTGAACTGCCATGAAGATGAAATGCCAGAAGATATATTAGGTGTTGTTCATTAGGTAGCAGCAACAACTTTGGAGTCAGACAGTTGATACCCACAACTCAGTCCCACCCTTCATATTCCCTAAGCCCCAGACAAGTTCACAGCCCTGTTTAAGCTTCTGATTCCTTATGGGTAGACTGGGCAATAAAAAGACCTACCTTGCCACTTTGTGAGGATTCAGTGAGATGATAATAATGATGACAGTAATAGAAATAAGTCCTATTTGCTGATCACTTATTTTATCAGTGCCCATCTAAATGCTCTGTATAAATTAGCATATATATTTATGGTCTGATAATGAATATGCTGTAGTTAGATTAATGCATAAAAATAAACATTATATATTAAAAAGCAGTTGGCATCCATGTGTGCATAGAAAGAGACTTACCTTAGATGTATACAATTGCATAGAGCTCTATGTAGAAACATTGTGTGTAATGTGTATGTGTATATTATTTGATTTTAAACTATCTATTATTTGAATGCATAAAATATATATGAATTCATGTACATTATATAGATACATATAAAAATGATTTATCATTGAAAATTTTAAAATGGGTAGACTACTTTGGCTATATGCCAGACTAAGAGTTTGGTCTGCTTTAAGGCATCTCATTATCACAAGAGCCTAAGTTAGGTACTATTATTATTCCCATTTTATAGATGAGGAAACTGAAGAACAGAGGTTAGGAGCTGTTCTAAATGCCCCCCTACGTATAGATTGTAGACATTTATGAAAATACATAGATTAAGGGAATGTGTTTCATAAAATGCCTGGCAACGCATTTAAACAATGTTACCTCTAATAATAGGTAATATTTAAACAGTGTTACCTATTATCATCATTATTGGTTTATTCTCAACAAAAGCTGAAAGACTTGTTCCTTTTAAAACATAACACTATTACTTTTAAAAGAATGCTCCAAATTTTCACTACAATATTCCCTTGCTACCCAGAAAATATTTCCGCTTTGAGATAGTTGGTAAATTCCCTTTTCTAGGCCAGATATGTGTGATCAGTCTTCACTGTCCAGGCCACAGGGGTTCAGCTTTGGGGCCCTAGTCTTCCAGGAGAGTGATAGGTAAGACTGGGTTCTCACAAGAGACTCCTCAAAAGGCCCAAAGAGCCCGCTGTTTTTATCCAGCCCCAAATCTACCTCCTGTCAAACTGCAAATGAGAAGCCCTGTCTACCCATGAGTTGAAGGTCTCTGATGTGTGTGCTGAGATAAACTGGCCCTCAGTCCAATGTCAAACATCAGGTTAAATCCTGAGCAACTGCACAATAAGAATTTCAGACCCTTCAGAGAAGATTGTACCATGTGAATTTACATACAAATCTCTCAGATATATAATATATATTTGCATGCAAGGGGGAACCCCCCAAACTGGAATTTATTGAAAAAAACTGTATTTATTCTTACATGTTTAAGCTTCAGTCACCTTTAAAGTACTCTCTGATGCAATACACCTGTTGAGATGCTTTTTCCACTGCTCAACAGTTTTGAACTCGTTATTTTTTATGACTTTTAGTGCTTCTGTCATTCTTTGTTTTACCTCTTCCACAAAATGTTTCCCTTTAAGGACTTTTTTTCATTGGGAAAACAACACAAAAAAAAGTCACTTGGTGTGAGACCAGATAAATAGGGAGGTGGGGCATAGGGGTCATATTGTTTTGGGTAAAAAACTATTGAACATTCAGCTAGGTGTGGGCAGGTGCACTTGTAAATCACCCATCATGAAATGGGCAAATGTGTTGAAAGAATATATATATATCACTGAGGCTGAATGCAGCCTCTCACACCGACACTAGCTGGTACACTGATGCCGATGGGTCCCTAGAACACTTACCTAGTGGGGGAAGCCTGTACTTTATCTATATATATATATACTTTATCTATCTACCTATATATATAATATATGTACAATATATTTGAACTATCTATATATATATATACTTTATCTATCTACCTATATATATAATATATGTACAATATATTTGAACTAAAAAAACAAAAGAAGACTCTCACCTTCAAAAAAAAAAACAGGCTTTGAAGTTTTCCAACAAAAATGACTGTTTTTTGACTTCCCTTATGAGACTATGATTTTCAGTCTTAGTCCTTGACTTTATTGATGAAAGAGTAATCACATATTTTCATGAGAAAGGTTGAGAATAAGCTTTGATCTCTCCATCAGGACATGTAGGTACATGTTTTGTGTTTGTGTGTATGTGCACAGAGCCTACTCATACGAAGCACATGCATGCATACACACATTTGTCAGCTCTCCTGGCTCTATAAGTGTTAGATTTGCAGAAAGAATCAAGCATGAACACAGTCACAGAGTTCACTGGAAAATGGTACCTCCCATAGGATGGTGGTGCTTAACCTTGGGAGTGCCGAAAACAGAGGGATCCAGGAATCATTTTCAAGAAGCTCACCAGGCTCTAGGAGAGGAAGTCTGTGGAGCCTATGTTGGAGGGACACTGTCATGGCAGTAGTGCTTTTGCTTGTGTGTTCACATGTATGTGCACGAATGGGAGAGTGATGTGCTCGCTAGAACTAAGCCCACTTCAAAAATAACTACTTCCCAGGAAGTAGAAATAGCCTTCAGATGACATCATCGATGATAAATGTTGTCAGGGTGTTGAGTGGGAAATTGGGATGGAAATAGTGGCCCAGGCTAGTTGAATGGTAGCTGTAATATTTTGTTTTTTATTTAAAGAAGGTTTTACTGTTTAATTAAAATATTGTCTTAAGAAATATATTATAGATGAGGGGAGGCCATGGCTACCTCTGAGGCATTGTCCACAGAAAAATAAATAACAGCCTCTACTTATGCACAGAGCATATGCATTCCATATGGGCTTCCTTTGGACTTTTTTTCTCACCTCTGCCCACATTCCAGGGGGAGGACAGGAGTAGGATGACAGCATTTGCAACCATTGGTTGAACCGTTGAAAAAAATCTGTTTGCTTTTGTCATCATTATAATTTTCCTTACATTTTGCATGAAATGTATATGCTTATTTCTATTTTAGATAAGAGCCTGCTTTTAGAGATTCTAATGCAGACCACTGTTTTTGTCATCTACACTTATATGTAGTATTTTTAGTGGGGAGGGGGCTCAGTTATTAGCCAATATTTTAGGAAACAATGATCCACCCCCCAGTGAATTCTCCCCTCCCCTGCCACCTGGGATCATAAAATTTGTGACTTTGTGTCAATTAATGTCACTGTCCCTATTTTGTAAGGAAAGCACTAGAAGATGAAGTTCAACGTCACCACCATCATTACCATCGCCATCACTGTCATCATCAATCATGGAGCAGAATTTTTGGAAGAGGGCACAGACTTCAGGGTCAGACAGAGCTTCATGTGGTGTCTGCTTTCACCACTTGCTGGACATTGCATTGGGCAAATCATATGACCTAGTGTGTCGTTATTTTCTTCCTTTATAAAATAAGAGTGATAGTACCCTTAAAGACCAATTGGTTCTTAAACCAATTGACACAGGGCCACAAAAGCTGATTGTAACCTGCCTAGTACTATATATAAGGAATTTACAGGGAAGGGGGGATTTAATATATGTGAAATAGTATTATTTATGCTATTAAGACAACCTTCAGTGTGAAAAGAGGATTGGAGAACGAAAGCCTGTACTCGGGGTTAAACCTCTCATGTCTACAGTTCTCACTGGCCATGTGAAAACATTCCCTGTTGGTTAAAGGTGCACGTTTTAGAATCCTACCCTTGCCATTTGCTGGCTGAGTGACCTTGGAGAAAGTAACCTATTTGTGCCTCAGTGGCTTCCCCTGTGAATAACAGCTTACAAGTTATGCAGTACTGCTGTAAGCCCTTCACTTAGATTGTTTACTCATTCTGCAAATAACAATATTAAGAGGTAGGTGCAATGATTGTCCTGAAGTATAGATGTGGAGACTGAGGCACAGGGCTTGGTTTCACTTACCCCATGACAGAATCAGGGTATAAACCCAGAATATCTGCTTCCAGGACCAAGAATTTTCTAACCTTTGTGTGTGTTAACAGTTGGATAGGAGCACTGCGATAATTAAGACAGGATTCGGATATTCTTAAGTAACTAAGTGGGGTAGATAGTTCAACCCTGATAAGATTCTTAAATTACCAAATGAAATGAACACAAGGACCCAGGATTCTTAGTTCCTAATATGCACTCAACGAATGTGATCTCTAACACCTATTGTTATTATTTTATTTTCCTCATCAAAGAGCTCCCCAAAATCTGTGTTAATAACTTGAACAGATATTCATTTGAAATGCACTAACTTGTTTTGTATTAAAAATACACTTTTCCATGCTGGGATATAGCTAAGCTTTCTTAAACATCTGGGTGAGTTCCACCGACTGAGGAAGGAAAGCTCTTTGAACCAGAAAACCGGGACACCTGCAGGAGATAGCTAGTCCACTGGTGGCCAGGGGCAGCCCAAGGCTCTTTGGGCAGCACCCACCCCATACCCTCTGGTGGGCATAAGTGCAGTCACAGGTGTGGATGAGGAATACACCCTCTGAGGAAACTCACAGAAGCAAAAGGACTCAGAACACCAACTCACATGTACCTTTTCAGACTAAGCTTTTATTTTTTGATATTACAAACCAGTTTTCTTTATTCACAAACCACTGTAAGTGATATAAACACTAATTTCTAAAGACAGATATACACATTTTCTGGGTTTGCAGATTGCGTGATGTGTGTGTTAAGAAGTCACTATATGCCACACATAATATTAATCTTTTTTCCATAATTCATAATAGCAATAGTTATTTAGATAAATGAAAACATTCCAAATAAATACTGTTTAAAAAATTCAAAATGTTTGTTTACATCTCTGACATACATTTTAAAATGACTTACTGGCATCTTGGAGGAGTGCCAGGACAAAACGATTCTGCAACATCAGATGCTCTAAATGATTTTTATTAAAACTACATACAGTCATGGGGAAATACAGCTCATTGATGAAAATCAAAACTGCAAATGAATTTTACTTTAACCAACACAGTAAGAATTCTAGGTTTGTGATTCCAAACAACACAAATTCTGGATTTTGAAATCTGAGGCAATTGGAAGAAATCTAGTTATTCTCCCTAGGCCCCGTTCCTACTCTCTTTCTCCCCTCTGGAGTAGGATGCCATAACGTTTTAATTATTCGATTCCTTTAAGAATATCGACCAGGCACCCATTGTCACACATTGTTTTCCAGGTGGGGGAATGAGAATGTCTTAGTGATGCTATAAAACACCTCCTGGCTCCTCTCCTCATCCACCCAAATACATCTGGTGAAAAGAACATTTTTTAGATATGCGTTTGGCTGCTAAACAGTTTCCCCCCCTTTTCTCTTTTAGAGATGACTATAATCTGTCTTAGATATCAAAGCTACAGAAACTTTGTTTTCAAATCTTGTGAAACTTTATTGATGGTTTAATATCCAACTGATCTTACGGCATGCACATAGGATGACAAGAGAAAGCTGGATCACAAACACTGGTTTTTTTTTTTTTTTTTAAGTTTTGTCTGGTTTTGTTTTAAAGCAGAGTTGTTACAGCGGATTGGCAGGTTCACAGCGGTGAGTTGATAATTTACTAAAGTGCGTGCCATAGGGCCTGCACTGTACACATGAGGATTTAACTATGGCAGCAAAACTACTCAGGGACAGCTTGCTGCTATTTGTTTTTTTATTTTTATTTAAATACAAAAACAGGAAGACCCGTGACAGATACCCCAACTTAGGTTAACTTGTAAACAGGACAACATGGAAATTCGAGTTCAAACAGAATAAGTACGGACAAACTGCAATTTTTCGGCTGTGTCAGTCTGGCCCTGTGTCCAAGAAAGGGGAAGGGACTTTGTTCTTCCAGGAGGAAGAGGGTGGATCTACTTTTTTGCTTCCTTCTGACAAATGTCCTGGGCCTTGGAGATGGAACTAAAGATAATTGGTTTGAGATCATCCTTGGGTGTGTGGGAGAGGTGGAAGGGGTGGAAGGGCGAGGCTCTCACAGACTGAAAAATTGCAGATTGCTCACACAACGCAGTCATGTCTCAAAAAGTACCAAGCTGATGAAAATACCATGATTATCTCTACTCAATGATTGCAATACTTGTAAAATGCTTCTATAAATCCGAATATGATTATCATGTAATTCCATAAAAATTATACGTCTGTCTCTAACAGTTGTTCTACTAGGCTAAAACTAAAGCTTCATAGACTGTTTCTAGAACTTAACAACTCCACTGCACAGATGTAAATTTTATACATTTTTTTAACTGGTACAAAGAATTTAAGTTTTTATTACTTTCTTTTTTTGGAAAAAAAAGAAAAAAATAGAAACAGTGCTTTTTTATCACCTTTTTATTAATTTTTTTCCCTCCCATAATATAAAAGTCAGCAATGATATCAATAATTTATTTTACTGGAAGAAATATAAAAAGAATGCTTGTTGATGGCCTAACTAGCAGTTTTTTGCCTAAATAACTAGCAGCTGGTTAAGAAGCTGAATACTGCCGGGTGGAATGGTTTAAAGGGTGGATTTGCACAGCTTCATTCAACTCAGATGCATAAGTGCTACTTGAAGCACTCCTTTGACAACATAACATTTGGCTTGAACTGGCAATGAGTAACTTAGAATCATTGATAAATGATTGTTGGTGCAGTGGGTCGTTTAGATTCATCAGTTACTACATTTTTTTTTTCTTTCAGCCAAATCCCAATTCCAATCCCCTCATCCCCTCCCAGCCTCCCTTTTCACAAAATAAAATAATGCAGATGCAGAAAAAAATGACTACTGTAGTCACACTCTTCCCAAACAGCTGATAACCCCAATAGCTTAATATTCAGCATATATAATTCATTTACATAATATAGCACTCTGGATATGGCCCTAAACCAGTTTTTATTCATTTCTAGCATCTCTCTAGATCAACCACGAAAACTCCTACAGCCAGCAACCAAACTACAGAACCTTCAGAAATTAAAGACCCACAATATTAAAATACACAGAACAAAATATCTGAGGTATAAGATAAAAAATGTAATTTTTTTCCTCTTTTTTATTTTATTTTATTTTTTTTTAGAGTTGCTAAAATGATGCACTACTGCATGTATTGCAATACTCAGGCCTCGGAAAGCTTCCTTTCTCCCCACATTGGAAGGTTTTTATGGTTTTGTCATTTAGTATGGAGCAAAACGGTTGTATCCCCCTCGGTATATACTAGCCTGCAATGAAGAAAGAACGAGACCCACATCATCAGCATGGCTCCTAGTCTTGGCATCAGTCAAAGGTGCAAAAGCATTCTGAAACAAAGCAATTTGAGGGGTGTGTTTTTTACATTTTCCTTTTGCAACATGTGGATCATCAAAAAGACTAATGTGAAAAATAGACACTCAAAACCAACCAAAATGGAGGCACCCCCTGCCCATCCCAGGTTATTCTTGAAGGATTAAAGGTAGGGCCAGTCCTGACTTTCCCCAATAGCTTCTTATAAAGAAATTCCCTGTAAAACCAAATTTTATCAGCCAGTCCTCTTAGCTAAAAGGACTCTGTCGCAAACTGGACAACTGAAGGATTTGCACTGTCTCTTTTTGTTTGATTGTTTCTTGGATTGATTAATGAATACAACGTTCCCTTGGGAAAAGCTCAATCTACACTCAAGGTGGAATTTAGACGATGTACTGAATGTCGTCATTCAACCCTCCTTTCCAACATTCCTCAAGTGGACTAGGTGTTGAAGCAGAGTTGCTGAATGCACAATTGGGATGGAAATTTAAATCTACTTCTTTCTTGACTTGGCTCAGCAGTCTGTATGGAATCTGATCTTGAGAGGGCAGTTGTACAGATGAATTGCTTGATGTAATTAAGCTTGTACAAAACAATATGTTTCCAAATCACGGCTGAATTTCTATGACCAAGCTCCAGTGAATTGTCTGGCCATGGCTTTAAATGGCTATGAGGTGGCACTTAACTATTTCCTTTTTCTAAAAGTACTGGCGATTCAAATGAATGCCTATAGGGATTTGTTTTTAGGATAAGGACTGATATTCTTGATCCAAGCAGAAAACCGCATGCCAAAGCTTTGTAATGATTGCATACGCTCTCACGTGATGGGCACGTCTTACTGTACTCAAGAGTTTTAGTGCATAGAAGTTTGAACAAGTACAGGCAAATTCATCCCACCCTCACCTCCCATTTTCACCCACCCCCCTACCCGCCCAAACAAAAACCCAGACCCCCCCCAAAACAAAAGACAGCCCCCAAACTCAGCTGATTCCTTCTAATTTCTTATGTACTAGGTACACACACAGAGTGTGCCCCTCTCTCTATTTTCTTTCCTGGGCGACTATGACTTTAAACATGAATTGTAATAGGGGAGGAGAGGCAGTCAGATTCTCAGCTGCCTGAGAGCAGAGGCCTGGAAGTGTGCAGCTTAGCTCCTCTGAAGTCTGTGCTGGGGCTGGAACCTTGGGGCTATGTGAATGAGCGGCAAGGGAGGGAAAAAAAAGAAAAAAAAGTTCTGCATTGACACTGCATTCTGTTAGTGATGGATTTAATTATCAAAATGACTAATTATTCCATTAAGGTAAGTGCTCCGCTAGGTGAGACTTGCAAAATTAGAAATATAATAACTTACATGCACTACATTGCCAAGAAATTAAGACATTTATCAAGTTTACTGGGAGGATTAATGTGGCATTTTAGCTGCTGTTAGCACAAGAGACAAATTCAATTAAGGAAAAGTGAGAGGACGTCAACCATCAACCCATACTAAGGTCCCCACTGGGGGAAGGGAAGGGAGGCAGGAGGAAGTGAGGACAAGGAGGAATGGTACTCACCATGGCACCAACGCCGTAGGTGGGGGCTGGAGCAAGTGCGTGGTGGTAGGGGTCGGCAGCATAAACTCGTCCGTAACTGAAAGAAAAACAGAGGCAAAGGCTGATCCATAAACAGCTCCATTAGAAAGTGGGAAAAAGATATGAATAGACACCTCTCAAAAGAAGACATACAAGCAGCCAACAGATACGTGATTAAATGCTCAGCCTCACACCAAGATACCACCTAACTCTAGTCAGGATGGCCATCATCAATAACTCAAAAAACAACAGATGCAGGAGAGGATGTGGGGAAAAGGGAACACTTCTACACTGTTGGTGGAAATGTAAACTAGTAAAATCTCTGTGGAAAACGGCGTGGTGATTCCTAAAAGATCTAAAAATTGACCTTCCACATAACCCCGCAATCCTCCTGCTAGGAATATACTCAGAGGAACTCAAATCACTCTATAAGAAAGATACCTGCACATGCATGTTTATGGTAGCATTATTTACAATAGCAAAAACATGGAACCAGTCATGCTGCCCTTCGAAAGAGGACTGGATAAAAAAAATGTGGTACATATACATGATGGAACATTACTCAGTCATAAAGAAGGACAAAATTATGAACTTTGCAGCAACTTGGATGGACTTAGAGGCTATAATACTGAGTGTTCTATCACAGAAACAAAGAACTGAGTATCACATGTTCTCCCTCATAAGTGGACCTTGAACAACTATCATAATACCATAAGAAAGGGATTGGCAGTTGTGGGAAATTGCCAAGGGAGTGGGAAGCACGCCTCATCAACAAGGGGACCTGCATCATGAACACTTGTATACCTAACCCTGAATGGTACCCCACATCTTTAAAATAAAAAGTTAAAAAAAGATTGATCCATAACATGCAACTGCAATTTAATGATAACAATAATAAAATCCAAAATACCAAGACAGTGTTTAGGAGTCCTACTCATCTTGGAATAAGAAACATGTTTCATTCTGCCATGTAACCTGAGAAAAATTAATCTGTGCACAACATATCTTTTTCTTTTTTTGGTCCATGGAACTTGGCTGGTCATATTGACGTGTTTAGCATATACATGTATATATACACACATATATGTACACACACACACACACACACACACACACACACACACATATGTGAAGAAACAACTTAAAGTGGCCTTAAGAAAACCAGTGCCCATGGAGGATATGTTAATACTCAGAAGAGACTATCTTTTTCTCCTGATTTGACTGTCACCAATCAAGTGAGACAGGGTGGATCACAGAGGGTGAAATGAATCTGCAGTTAGTGTCCACCACCTTAGAATGGGAAAGAGCGAGAGTATTTGAGTGGAGGCACCTTTGAAGTGTCTGTGGAAGCCCCCATGCTCACTCTCACTCAAGAGTCGGAGCCTGATTTGATTTTGATCCTATCACCCCAGAATTTTTAACTCATTCATCTGTGGCCAGGTTCTGGGAAGGGAGGTATCCGAAACAATATATCTGAGTTACATTAGTTATCTTTCATTTTTTTTCTGTCTCAACCATCCTCCTGCCTCTACTACCAAGGCCTCCAGTACTGTACAGGCTTTAGAATAAAATCGGAGAAGGATGGAAACTAGATGCACTGGGTGCCTACTAAATGTCTGGAAGTGAACACTGCAACAAATTAGAAATTAGGGATCACAGAGGTCAAGTCAATTGCTCAAGGTCACATAGCTGGAGAGATAGAACAGATCCTTGAATTTCTCAGGACAATGTGCATGCTTGCTCCACGGTGTCATGTCCCCTTACTCGTTTGACCTACCAGGTATTATCTTGGAGACAGTTTGAATGGTGCTACTTTAATACAGATCAGATCTCAGTTGCAATCTTAGGTTAGGTTCTCTGGAAGCAGAGCCTAACACAGAGATTCTTGTGCAAGTGATTTATTGGTGCTCTCGAGGGGAGGAGAGAGACAAGCAGACCAGAGCAAGGGAAACAAAATAGGCAAGGATGTAGTCTGAGCTGAAGAACAGCTTCCACCTGATCCTGTGAGTTTCATGCCAGAGTTGGTCTCACCTGGGAGCAAGTAGGTTGGCCCATGTAAGTTAAAGATTCTCTATGGGCTTTTCAGAGGGGTGGGTGATGCACCACTGAGTTAAAGCAGCTCTCTTTGGCAGAGGAAAATTTTCTGGAGAAGGGAGCAGCTGTACTCCATTAGCAACCAACACCTGCAGCAGCCAGGGGATTGATGCACCAGCCACTCATGGGGTCTATGTGAGTTTTTAACAGCTTTTGACTTTTTTTAAAACAAAGAATGAAAGAACAAGGAAGGATGAAATGGTTTGACTGCATGATCAACCTTAAGCTCACCTCCCTTGTCTTATAGTTCAATTTGTATGTACTGTATCCCTCTTTTTCCCTATATTTTCCCCATATTGCATGCAATCTTCTTTCTCATGGTTGGTGGGTAAACATGTATTGGATGAGTCTGAATTGGTAGCTCACACCAGAGTCTGGGAAGGTGAGGGATGCTGGCTGAAGGACCTTTTAACTCAGACTTCAAGTTACACCACTCGAAAAAAAAATGATTACACCTAGCTCGAATTGGGCATGTCCTAACTCCCAAGTCCATCTTGCCTATTTCAAAGGGCACTAAGCTCAAATCATCTAGAGGACATTTTGAACTTCAACAGTGTTCTCCTGATTTCCAGGAACAATGATATAAATAGACGGTTCTCCTGTGAGGTGAAACTCTCAGTGAAACAAACGCATAGTCAACTCTTTCTTGCTTTTCACTTCTTGGGACACCCATGAGTTTATCTAATCAAAAATAGCCTTTAATCAAAGATTATCTTTCTCTCTGTGAGGAAATAGAGATGTAGGGCCAAGCCAGAGGGTGTATTAAAACAAGAACAATAACATTCCTGAAGAAATAATATATTCATGGATACCGCTTGAGACCTGAGCCTCTCCTCACTTAACTAGAAATAGATATTAATAGGGATAGATAAAATGATATATCACCTTCTATTAGTCTTCACAAGGAAATAAAATCTGTCATTGGTCCAGGAAAAAATCTGTTATTGGGGTTATTTTTAATGCACCTTCATTTAGCAAAGCTGGTTGCATAAATAGGTTATGAACTGCAAAGATAAATAAATCTTTGGAAACATATTAAGTGATGCCATGGCATGGTGTTCCTTCAAAATGGGTGTGAAAAGATGCAAATTCAGGAAAATTATTATTATGTTTTAAATTTAGGGAATGGTTGCACTGTGGCAACAATTTCCTCTTTTTAGAGGACAACACATTGGTAGTCTGAACATATTTAATGGGGACATAGCTCCCACCTTTTCCTACTGCATACTTTAATGGTAACTCCTTATTGGACTATAACACTAGGCATAGTTTCAACTTTTGTGAAAAACCCAGGGTAACAATTTGGCAGTATTCTCTTCCAAGGCAGAAGAAAAATACAGCAGCACTGAACTATTCCTCGCAAATGAGCAGGCTCCTTTTCTCCTCAGGGTGACCTCTACCTTCAGAATTCGATGGTTTTATTATGATTAATAAATTTCATTTCCACAGAGGAAAAGGGACCATGTCAGCTCAAACTGAAAGCAAGGAGGCTTCTTTTCAAATGCTAATTTCCAAACACGCCCTTGTGTGACACTACAATTTAGACACAAGGTTATTAGGGAAGATGTGGGCTTGAGCACTACTTTTGCAGCAGTTATGCCATGCACATCAGCAATCTGATGTCCTCAGAGGTGGCTAAGCACAGCCCAAAGAGAAAGTGGCAAGTCCCAGGGACCTCAATGGGAAAATGTCTTATGAGTGCCATGCTAGCACCTGACCTGCCACACAGTCATCCTCCATACTACCCATCCCTGGTCAAAGTCAGTGTGATCAGATCATGATGCTTTTTATGTCCTCATAGCCCTTCCATCAGCACTTCAGATGAAAACTTAAATGCATTCACTTAACTCCATGCACACTATTACTACCCCAATATAAAGCACTCATAGTTCATCAAAATCAACTCAATAACAGCCATAAATCTTGTCTCCTTTGTTCAATTATTGTCCTTTCAAATCAACAGCCATTTACATTTATGTTTAGTAAATCTCTCGAGTTTATCTAATCTATTAATTCATTCATCCATCTTTCTATCCATCCATCCATCCATCCATCCAATTCAATATAAATCTAAATAGATTCATCCATTCACCCATCCATCCATCCTCTATCTAGTTCAATATAAACATAAATCTAATCCTATCACTTTCCTGCTTAAAACCCTTCAAGGGTTTTCCATTGATCCTAGAATAAATCCAAACTTGCATGAGTTGACTCTGCCCCTCTTCCAATCCTCATCTTCCTCCCCTTTACCCCTTGCTTCCTGTATGCCATGCACAGGACACACACAAATGTAATCTCTTCCTAGGGTCTTGGCATCTGTTCATCCTCCACATGAATTACTTCCTCTCACCCTTTATGTTTCAGCTCAAAGCTACTTCCCCAGAAAGATGCCTCCTTCTCTGACCACCCTTTCTTAAGGGCACTTTCCAACCTCATCCTTACCCTTTCAAGTCATGTAGCAAATCTGTAATGGTTTTTTGAATTTATCTTGCTTCCTGACCATTTATGTTTTTCCCTCCTGGAATGACAGCCCCATGGAGGCTAGGACTGCATCTGTTTTGCCTACCTCTTTGTCCCCAGTGTCCAGCACAATGCTTGCCACAGTGCAGGTACAAAGGGGCAAGGGCACTGCATAAGTAAAGGCAGCAAGAGGGAGGAGTCAAGAGAAATGGGGCCTGAAAGGACACTCATACCCATAATTACGATTCCATCATTAGAATCAATCAGTAGGAAGATTCTTTCAGATATGATTCTGAGGATTCTGGGTCAGCTGTTCCCAGACACATTCAAAACCCTTCCAGATGCTCAGAAGAAAAGTTTCTGGGGACTCTGGGAACACAGAGTGTGTAATTTTACATCTCTTCTGAGAGTTCACAAAACACTGACCAAGTTGCCATAAAACTCATTGAAACCCTTTAGGGAAACACTAAACAAACAAAGAAATAAAAGTTAACTGCTTTGCTGGCTAGTTCACCACAGCTTGCAACCATCATGAGACCTCATCTTTCTGATCCTAGCAACAAGTTAAAACCAAGAAGCAACCTGGGGCCCTGAGGAAAACCAAAGACTTAGGAAGAAGAAGCTTTGAGTTTTGCCTTTACGATGTCCTTGCTCCCATGACTCTGACAAATCACTCTCTCTAAGTCTCATCTTCCTGACTTGTAATATTGTTCTGTCTGAGTCCTACCTAATTCACAGACAAAGTGCATGAATGGAAACAGATGTATTTTAAAGCCATCTGCAGATATAGAAGATTGTGATGCAAGCCTTCTTACATGATATGTCACAAACCAATCCCTCACTCCTTCCCAGACTTTTGATATGCAGAGGCAACTGAAAGCTTCTGTTCTAGTGTGATCACATGTAGCTCTAGCAATCTAATTGCAGATGCTTTTGGAGTCAAGATCTGTCTAATTTATGAGTTACAGATGTAGTTTAAATTGATACACTTGAACTTAAGGTTATGCTGGAGTAAGATGAGTGAGTATGCAGCCTGTTGAATGGGAAATATGAACCTGTGTTTGTTAAAGTGTTTTGTCAACTCTACTGAGACATGTAATAGTACTTTTGATTAATATCTTCTAAATCTAGTTGAAACAAGCTGAATGCTAATGAAATACAATATGGTACCTCACACAAGGGTTTTAAGAGCAATGTGCTTTTCTTATGGGGGCATAGTAAGAATATTGTAATTAATTTCACTATGTTTTACTACATATTTTGATTAAGAACCTTTATGTCCCTGGTGACTCATTCTTCGTTAATATCACCTCGTCACACCTTCTTTCCTAGAGATAGCTGGGGGCATCTTTGAGGGACAGAGAGATGATCAAATATGTTCACCCTTCAGATGAATTTCACGAAGTGACATAGGCATCCTAGACAGCCCAATTGCAGCAAGAAAATGCAAAAGCCTGTGTTCCTCCTAACACAGAGAAGAACTGCAGAGTATGCATTCAAAATAGGGATGACTCACTGGGTATCAGTGAGTGGCCTCCAGTTTCTGCAGTGCCATTGGGGGCTACCTCTCATTATAACTAAGATATAGTCTGTGAAGCATTTGGAAAAAATGAATCCATACAAGCCACACACTTCCCACACAGTCTACCAGCAGGGTACTATACTATGGTCCAGTGGATTTAACAGCATGGTACTTGGAGAGCCATGGGTTGGCTAGAGCATATTCTCTTTCATTTTCCTGTAGAGGGTCAACTGAAGTCTGGGCCTCAACAAGGCCCACTGAATGGTCCCGATGTCCCCACTGGTTGGGCTGGCCCAGGGCAGGCAATGAGAAGGGAAGCATTGATGCTAACGTGCACACAGGAGAAAGTGATTCTCATCCCACTCAGATATTCATCCTGTTTTATCACCCTCATTTTTTGAGTTTTGAGGACCTTTCCAAATGAAAACTAAATGACTTTTTAAGGATAGTCCTTTGGTATTCATTATTGCTGATAAGTTGTTGCCTGCCCTCATCCAGAGGGAGCACATCTGGAGTGCATGTTCCAGACCAAGCCTTCCCCGTGTTTGGGTGAAATGCTCTGCTCTCAGCAATTTTAAATGGTTAGAAAGGAGTCACTACCAATATCAGTCAGGAAGAGAAAGAAAAAGACTAGACAGAGGAGACATGAGCTTGAGTCCCTCAGCTCTGCTCTAGATATTGCATTACTTCCTTCCCTGATCCAACTAAAAATCAATCCATTTTCAATCATAAAGTGATATGGGTATTTAAGCTTTCCAACTCAACCATTCCATACTTATCACTAAATAAAAATGCAGCAAAACAGAATAAAATCCCACAGTCCTACTGAATGTGGCTAAAGGTTTCTGACAAATCCCTTGGCAATTTTGCAACTACAGAATCTGACAAGTCCCCTCAGCTTATAGGGTTTCTGTGAGTTCAGAATGGACACAAAAGCCCCCACATCAAAGGATGAAGAAACGTAGCCGAGAAGATGGGTTTCCCTAGAGGGTCTTTCAAATTCCTGGCTTGGGACACGTATATCTCTTACCTTCATTGAAACAAATAACTACCAGACAACCCAGCAGTCTCAGGATGCAGACTCTCCATTTTCACAGCCCAGAAACCCACAACTTTAAGGCCTGGGCTAATACAGTGTGCTGCAGTTTGAGAAGATATTGCAGTAATAATAGCCAAGATTTGGGGCAAATCTTTAAGAGGTCATTCACAACAAAGACAAGCTATCTCTGTCTACTATGCAAAAACATGAAGACATAATAGATGCCACTCAGTCTTCTTCATCCCCACAGGAAGATGGGAGAGGATTACCAAGACCTCAGGTCATACATCTTAGTTTGCTGAAAGAGGAATAAAAACCTTCTGAAAGTATTATGAGAGCTATTTGCATATGTTGTAAAAATAATTTAGGAAATAATGGCTTAGCTGGAAGATGCTTCTGTTCGCTTTCCTGGAGGGAGTCAACTGAGTTCTGGGATCTCAGTTGATCAGTTAGACCTGGTGAATATGTTCACTCGGGAAATACTTTTCTATGACCACCGTAGCTTTCCCCTAGTTTTAATCTAGGTGCTGACTTATCCCTTTATTAGCCATGGGGGTGACCAAGCCCTCGCATTCTCCAAGCTTCTCAAGATACATAAGTTAAAAGAATGGAATCAGTCTCTAAACATCCAGGAAAGAGCTCCAAATGCTGTTTTCCAAAAAAAAAGACATGAGTAGAAATGGAAGAAATTTCCCAAGATAATCAAAATGAGATTATCCCTACTTGGCTCTGACATTTCTGAGTTTTATTGCTGCTCGCTTCCTTAGCTTGGCTTTAAAGTGATCTTCAGAAATCACTTAGCACATTTTTGTGGCCTCATGATTGTTTCTCCAAGAAGGAGGGAAAGCATCTTCTGGGCTCATTAGCTTCTACACAAGAAGTCATATAGAACCTGCTTCTACACATAGATACCAGTTGTGCACCTGAACTGTGGGCACATAAATCTAACACCCATGGAATCTAAAACATTTAGACCCTCATGTACCCATAACAAATCAGATGGCATCATCCTTCCTACATCCTCGCAATGTGGTTCAAAATCTCTTCCTAGTCTGAGTTCCAACAGAGTCGACTGGAGGTACACCAGCTCTGAATGCCTCCTCTGCAGGGAGCTCCAGCCACGTTCTCTTTAATATAGAGCTCAAGGCCATCATTCTCTTAGAAACTGTTCCATTTCATCTGTGTTTTAGAAACTGTTTCACTTCATCTGTGCCTACCACTACTCTACCAAAATCACTAAGAATTTCCCATTATGCTCTGAAATCACCATGGTGCCCCACTGACAATTTAATCCACATGGCGGACGACAGGGTGTTTGTATCTCTTATGGCATCATCAGTACCCCTACAGGGAATCAGGGTTGAACAGTAGTTAAGGATTCCTGAGGGTCAGAATTTCTAGAGTCAAATTCCACCTATGCCATATCTTGCTAGGTTATCTCAGAAAATTGTTCTTCTCCATGAGCCAGTTTCTCCATCCATAAATGGAGACGATAATCGTGTATCCTGACTGTACAAGACTACAGTGAGGTAGAGATGAGGGTTATTGGTAATGGCTTGCTAGTTACCAAATAGGTGTCAGTTACTGACTAAGATGGCAGGGATTGAGGCTGCTGCACTCTCTTCATGTGGGATTCTGGAGAACTCCAGGACAGCTCCAGAAGTACATGTGTCAGAGCTACCCCTGAATTGGGTTTTATGA
Organism: Tarsius wallacei; assembly: GCA_963574415.1. NCBI lineage: Eukaryota > Metazoa > Chordata > Mammalia > Primates > Tarsiidae > Tarsius > Tarsius wallacei. Next base: position 17,405 of record CAUYQG010239321.1, on the reverse strand, counting down.
TCCGAAATCTTGTGTATTGGCATCCTCCACCCCCTATGAAAACTGATCAACGATTCTGAGAGGTAATGAACATGATGAGAAGGTTCTGGGCCCTGAACTCCAGTGAATGTCCTTCTACAGAGTGTATATGCATGTGTGAGCGCACATACACACAACTCTTGCTAGGAGGCAAGATTAAAATATAAAGTCAAGACACACTGCAAGATGTATCTATCACAATGTTTTAATTTCCAGTGAATACCCATCACCTTTAAGAGAGCAATTCTGGGGGACACAGAAACTCTTTCAATACTAATTTAAGCCAAATGAATGAAAACGTGGCTATAGAATGGGACTGTTGGTGGAAATAAAATGAAAGCCACAACGCAAGCCACATATGTCATTTTAAATTTTATGGCAGCTATATTTTAAAAAGTGAAATATATTTTTATATTTTAATTTTTCGCAATATATCCAAATTATCATGATCTCCATGTGTAATTCTCACACAATTATTAATGACGTACTTTATATTTGAAATCCAATGTGTAATTTTATGCTTACAACTCATCGTAGTGTGGAGCAGCCGCATGTCAGTAACTGCACTCACATGTGGTTAGTGGCCACTAGACTGGAGACCACTACACTAGCAAAGCCTATCATATGCTCGTTACCACTGAAATGGAAAAGTTTCCTGATTAGTCAGTCAGTGTTTCTCAAGGCGTGATCTCTATTAGAATAATGTGGGGGACCTTGTTAGAATGCAGACTTCGAGATTCCCCCTTCAGACCTATGAATCAGAATCTCAGGGGCAAAGAGGAAAGGGGGGAAATGGCTCTGCTTTTGTAACAAGTTATCCAGGTGATTTTCTTCTTCTTCTTCTTTTATTTTTTTTTTTGAGTCAGAGTCTCACTCTGTCACCCAGGCTGGATTGCAGTGGCACGCTCATGGCCACTGCAGCCTTGACCTGCTGGGCCCCAGCGATCCTTCCACCTCAGCCTTCCAAGTAGCTGGAACTACAGGTGTGCGCCACCATACCCAGCTAATTTTGTTGATTTATTGTAGAGATGAGGTCTCACCAAGTTGCCCAGGCTGGTCTCAAACTCCTAGGCTTAGGCAATCCTCTCACCTCTGTTCCCCAGAGTGCTGGGATTACAGGTGTGAGCCATCACGTCTGGCCAGGAGATTTTCATGTACTCCTCTACAATTTGATAATCACTGTTCTACTTTTGTTTTTTAATTCTGCACTAATATAGCACTCTCTCTCTCAGGCTAAATCAGAGTTATCTAGATATCTCTAATTTTCACAAGTAAACTGATACAGACATTTGACTTTCATAGGGTATTGTTATTGCATGCAACGAGCTTGGGACTATGTTTCATATACAGTAAGCTCTCAGTAAATGAGACTATTATTTTTACTGAGTTCCCTTGATTAGATGCTCTCTGAGCACCCTGTACTTCCCCTATTATAATCCGCATCACACTTTATTGGAAACAGACCAATTAACCACAAATCAATTTGCCACATGACAAATTTGCTGAATAATCAAATCACCAAAATGTAGAGAAGACAATTACATGAGACTTGTTGAAGGATCAATTAGAGGAATGGCTAGTCTGGGAATTTTTGCTAAATTTTACCTGAAGTTTTAATGTAGCTGTGAATGTGTGCATGTTGAGAAGTGGGGATAGAAGAGTGGAAGGAGCTGGTGATATCCGCATCCCCTTTGTGTCTCCAAACTTGCTAAATAACACTTGCTTCTAATGATTACTTGGTAAACTGTATAGTAAGCTCTTCCACAGGAGACAGTTTCAACAGCCTTGCGGATGTGTTCATGTGGCCAAGGCTTTCTTACAGATTGCCCCCAACCCTTACCCCACATGGCTATTCATCAGGAACTGGAAATATATCCCCAGGGGGGCTTCTCACGCCACCAATATGGGTCCTGGCAAAGTGGAGGGAGCAGGTCTTACTGCTGGAGAGTCCCAGCCTACACACACACACACACACACACACACACACACACACACACACACTCCCTAGGCAGTAGGGCAGCTGGGAGCTTTCCACCTTGGACTCTGTGGCCAAAAAATGACAAGTTCAAAATATTTGGTAGTTGTCACAGAATAGGTGATTTTGTTAGCTGATTTTCAGCCACTGCTTTTCAGCAAAAAATAAAAAATATGCCTGGCAAGTTGAACAAGAACACACTATACCTGTACAAACCTCTATCTCTATCTATCTATCTATCTATCTATCTATCTATCTGTCTATCTATCTATCTATCTATGAGACAAGGTCTTACTCTGTCACTCAGGCTGAAGTGTAGGGGTATGATCATGGCTCACCACAGTCTCAATCTCCTGGGCTCTGGTGATCCTTCTATCCCATCCTCCTCAGGCATGTGCCACCATTCCTGACTAATATTTTTATTTTTTTTTAGAGACAAGGTCCTACCATGTTATACAAGCTGGTCTTGAACTCCTATGCTCAAGTAATTCTCCTATCTCAGCCTCCCAAAATGCTGGGATTACAGGCGTGAGCCACCACACCTGGCCATCAACCTCTGTCTCTCTTAAGGCATAACGTGCTCCCTGACTTGGCATCTGTTCCTTCCACCACTCTCTCCCCACACCTAAACCAGCATCCAGCACATAGAAGGACTAAACACGTTGCTGCTGCCTAAAGGGAGCAGGTCTAGTTAAATCAATTCCCAGTAGATCAATCATTAGAGAACCATGCATGCCTTTCTAGCCCCTCAAAATATCAACAACTATGTCCTCCAACTCAATAATACTAGTTTTCAAGGAGCAAGACAGGACAGCTGGGGAAAGCAGAAATATTCCATCCTGGGGCAGAAAGCCAATGTCAAGGAAAAAGGATGTGTGTACAGTATGAGCCAGTGGAAAGAACTTTGACATCAGATGTACTCCAGTGTGGTTGTAGGCAAGTAACCAAACCTCTCTGGGCCTAAGTGTGCATTTTTTTTTCTTTTTTACTCTCTAGAACAGGAATGATGATCATATCTCCCTTGTTGAGCTACTGGATAAATTATATATGCATATATATAGACATATACATATTATACATGTGCATACAGGTACATATAAAATTTATCATACTTGCTGGCTCACAAAATTGGTTCAATCAGTGACAGCAAGTTATTATTACACCCTGGAGAATGCAGCAAAGCCCACACAAGGAAAAATCACTGCAGGTATAAAGGGCTTGCTTTCTACTGTGACTAGAGCCTTGGCGTTCTGCAGAAATAACTGATATGACCTTTGAGCGAGGGGCAGGGAGTGTACATTCAGCACAGCCTGGAGCTTGTACCTTTCTAATCTGCCAGTATATCCTGTTTTTTCTTCCATCAGAATCAAGGTCAAAGACGACCACTGCTCAGCAATCCTGCAGCCATCCCACTGACCCAGACTGGGTCACTTCTCTCTGGGCTCCCCTGAGAATCTCCCAGTTGGTGCCTTCTCTTCTGCTCTTGCCATGTTGCAGTCTGGTGTTCCCAAAGCAGTTTAACTGATCCTTTAAAAATATAAGACAGATCCACCCTCCAATGCCTTCCCAGCCCAGTTAAAAATAAAATCCCAGATATTGTCCATGGCTCCAAGTCCTACCTTGCTCTGATCCCTGTCTACCTTCCAGGTATGATCTTTAACATACTCACCTGTACCCATGTGTTCTGGCCACACTGGATGTCTTACTTCTAGAAACCTCAGGCATGCCTCAACCACAGGGCCTTTGTACTTGCTGCATGTGTGAAGGCGCTTATCTTTACTTTATTCAGGTCCCTGTTTAAAATTTACCTTCTTGGAGAGGCCATCTCTTATCACTGAATATAAAAGAGCACTGCACCTTACTCTCCGCTCCCTCCCCTGATTTTTGATTCATTATAGCTATGGCATAACTTCTTGTGTAAGTATATTATATGCATATTCGTGTATATGGCTTGGGAACTGCACTCCACTGGAAGGGAGGCCCTTTGATGGAGGGCATCTCCTGAATTAATGCTTTGTCACCAGAGCTTAGAACAATTCCTGGCATACAGCAATGACTCAATAGATATTAGTAGACTGAAATGAATATCCAGCCACCCATCAAAATAAGTAACTTGCTTTTCAATCTCCATCTTCACACAAGTCCCATCTGCTACCACTGCAATCACTTGCCCATTCTGGAAAAGTTCTAATGAACTTTCAGTTCCAAGTTTAAGAAGAAGGGAAAATCATTTCCCCCCTTTTAATATCTCTTGCAGACTCCAGCTCATCATAGGTTCTTGATGTTATAGAATGAGAAACTATTCAAGTATGCAAGTTGGATGCACTAGGTGGTGTTCTGCCTTGTTGTCAAAAGACCAGTCTCCAGAGGTACCAAGTACATGCGTGTCCATCAGGACCAACCAAAACAAAATAAAAACAAACCAACTGCTGCCACTTTTGAAACCACTAAGAGAATAATTCTTGTACGTACAGTCTCCTAGACCACAAATGCTAATGTAAAACATTTACTCTATGTGGCTAACAAAAGAAGAGTAGACATCTCAGCATCCTCTACAAAAGGCCCAAGTTTTCTTGGGGGACTTAAAAAAATAATCTGGACATGCTGCTGTTGCTACTGTTTAATGATGTTCGTCTCACTATCTCTACCCTAAGCTACAGACAAAACTGTGTCTGACCAGCCCATTAGCCATGGGCAACACTGTGACAGTATAGCTAGTCTTTATAAGAATTTCAGTTATAAAATTCATCAAGCCTCACAAACTAAGTTTTTAAGCATCTTGAAGATTTCTTTCTCCACTTAAAAATAGAGAACTTGCTTTTTGTCAAACCCTGATATCCAACAGATATCAGAATTCAATACACCTGCCATGCGAAGTGTTGTTTTTATAAGGAGACAGGAACTCATGGCAGTGGTGCCATTTAGAATGTGGACTGTAGGCATACCAAGTTTCTCCCGCATGTGGAAGATGATGCCCTGAAAGACTTTTCACTGAAACTGTGAGCTACAACCATTTTTGTCTGAGCAGTTCTGGTTTTTCATTTTTGCTCTATGAGGCGGGGGGACTGGCTGGGAGATAATCTGACATTTGATTGATATGGGTGTCTTTTTTTCATGCTTGATTCAAAATTCAGAGTTCAAACAGAACCTTATGAAGCATACAACATATTATTAATACGGCTATCAAAGGAACAGGGATATCTCTCTCAATTTGAAATGTGATCAATAGCAATTCATTAAGAATTTACTGAGCAGCCATTCTAAATTAGATAAGGTAGATAGAAACACTCGCCATATTCATGCAAACTTTCATTTTCTGTCATTTCTTTCAGGGATATTGTGAGCGGATCACTTGCTTACAAGGCAGGGTTTGTTAAGTCACGGGACAAAATCAATATATACCTTTTATGTTGTAACTTTTCCATGTTTGATCTATGATGCCAAAACAGCACCTAAGATACTCTGGAACATGCACAGGGCTTAACAGGGAAGGCTCCTATGAACATTTAAATCAACATTCTTTCCCACCCCCACTCCCATCCCAAGCAGTACACCCTTTAGTTGCATGATCCATTCTACTAAGGCTCTGAAAATGTTAAATGACTCTTGCAACCCAGGAATAGTCTCCTGTCACTCCCAGCAATGCAATTAACCATCAGTTTCTACTATTAGACACTAGTGAAGTGTTAAGGATGTCATCACCTCTTGCAGTGAGAAGCAGAAATATTTGAGTCTAGAGGTTAAGGGAAAGAGACAGCAAGGATGTTATCAAAGGGGTTTTATAGGAATGGAGTACGCCATTGCTTTAAAATGTGAGCATGCATACCTCTTGAACTCACCAGGTAAGACTTTAAACCATTATCAATGCTGAAAATGACTATATAAATGAAACTGACCCTGCCTTTTAGAACAGAGAGGGCTGGAGCATGTTTCTAGCTCTCTGTGCTTCCTTCATCCATTCTCACCAAAGACTTTCAGTAGGGAGTGAAGCATTGGCAAATAAGCCTTTTAAAAAAAACTGCTCCACTGTTAAAAGGTAACAGATGAGTGTCAATTTGTATGGTTCAATCTAATGTATGTTTCTGAAGGTCATGCGTGACATGTTCAACTACACATGGATGAGCTATGATGTCCTCCCTTGTTGGTTGAAAGCAGTACATTGGCAAGACTTCCTAGTAATTGTTTTGGTCATAGTTTAGGCTTAAGAACAAAAAAAAAAAAAAAAAAAAAAAGAGGAGAGAGAGGGAAGAAATCTGGTGTTAGTTAAGGCACTCACCTATCTTGGCATTTAATCAGGTAATTCCATGCTAATGAAAGTTCAAATTTAACTGTTCTGAGCCACATCAAAGCAAAAAGACAAGTATTATTTTGATGGACACATCATGCAACTATGAAATTTCCATTTGCCAATGTCTTGACTTCAAAAACAAAAACACTGTTTAAGTTCTGCTACTTGAGATATGTTTTAAAAGAAAGAAAATAGAGGATCTTTAGCTAATCGAATGAAGATCCCCTTCTTATAAGACGGAGATCATTATATTCCCTAACGCCTCTAGCTTTATAGATTCAGTCCTTTACGGCCTATAATATTCTATAAAGATTTCCAAATAATTCACATATCAATCTCTGTGAACCCAGACATAATACATCAAAAAACATGGACGTCACATGTCTGTGTACCTGACCTTCCTGTTCAGTATTTTACCATAAGAGCGCTAAATATACCGTGAGATTTTCTTGTGGATTCATTCAACATAGTCTTACTTTTCTGGAGCATGTATTATTAAAACCAGAAAGAAAACATCAAAGTTAGCAAAATGCCTAATGTCATCTTATATGGCAGAGCCTGAAGGCTTCAGCTATACTCCAAAGATATATGATCTTTTTTTTTTTTCTTAACTAAACTTTCTAGAGTGACCAACTGCAGCATGTGAAAAAGAAAAAAAAAAAAGGATACTGAGACTTGGATGGATGCGTCAAGAAGTAGCAATGTTTGTTACCTGCAGAGGTGTTACAAGAAATTTCATCTGCTGCAACGAAGACGAACTGATTTCTGGAAGAGAAGATAACATTCACAATACTGCTCGCTCAGGGGGAAATGTGCTCTCTGCCAATTGGTTCGATGTGTACAGATGAGGGGAGGGGAGGGTGCTGTGTGTGGATAGGTGTTGCAAGGAAATGTGCTGATGTACCTCGGACTTAAGAGAGTTTAGAAAGATCATGAAATAGGCATGCGGGGACCTCTTAAATGAAATCATGGTGATATCAAAATGTGAACAATGTACAAGCTGGTGCACCGATGTTAATACTATGTGTTACCAAAACATCATGCCAGAATCTGTTTCTAAGGCTCGAGCATTGAAAACTGTGCTTATGTGAATTTCTATGCTAAATGGAGATTATACTTTAGAAAAAATTATAGACTCTCGATCAGGAAAAAGAGTATATACTACAGCTAGCTAGAAAAACAATCTAAAATCTCAGACTATTTTTATAATATAAAAAACTTTTAAAATAGAAGGAAAACAAAATGCTGTCATTTCAAAGATAATTTTATATAGTGCCATGTTAAGGATAATAATGTCCTCACCAAACTAGGCTTGCTATATAAGGAAGTAAAGATAACTCGTCAATTGAAATAAGTTATTTGCCAAAATAAATCATCTTGCCAAATTATTTTAAATAATGCAGTATTAAAAGAAAATAAAAATGAGAAATGCTATTTTACTTTGATTTAGTAAATCCAGAAAGATGAAAAAACTCTCTTAAGATGTTTCCAACTGTGGTATTTCTACACTGTAATGTGTTCTAATTCAGAGGTACTGTTTTTTTCTCTAGAAATAAGAATGTCTGTTTCAGGCAAATTATAAAAATGTCTCACTGAGGTTGGCTAGGGTTTTAAATGACTCAACAACAGCAGTAGTGAGGCTTTGGCTTCTCACTTATTAGATTTTACTGTGCTCATGGATCAAAAAACAAGATAAATGCTTTTTTTGTTGTTGTTCTTAGTGTGATTGGTTTTGTTTAAATGTTTCAATCCTTCAAAAAATATCTAGTGGTTAAGCATTTCTGAAAACATCTTGAGAAAGTTTTACTGTTGTAACTGCTACACCCTAGAATACAAACAGAGCTGTCATTGAAATAGTCCCTAAAATTTAACATTCAGCTGAAAATTCTAGTCATTTCTATACCAATAAAATCAAAGCAAAATTATACATGCTGTGAGAGTAATATTTTTGTAATGTTTTTCTCCCACATAACAAAAGCCACAACTAAGTCCACTTATCACCTTTCTTTTTAAAAAAAAAGTTAATTTTGTTGTATTTTTACTATGTTTTTGTTCTGATATTGACTTTTTGAACCCCATGAATATCTGACTTCAGATTCCCTAGATTTTAGGAACAATAAAATTAATATCCCTGAAAACAAAAGAGCTATTTTGGTTGAATATTTGTTTTGACTTACTCACCTTTGACTTACTCAAGGGGCAGTAAGACCTGGGAATCCCTAATTACAGGTATGGTATTCTCAGGTTCACCAAACAAGTATTTGGAAGGACTGCTATTTACAGAATGCTCACAACAAGAACACTACCATAACCAAGAGGAACGCCTTATCCAAGGGGATAAGCTCCTTTCTCTTTGGAATAGGCATTCACATATCTATGAGGAGGATGGGGCTTAACTAGTTAGGCAGTTGGATCCAATTCATGCTCTCTAATTCTGGAAGAGATTGATAGCACCTGTTCCACTTCTGCATTTTTTCCTAAGGAACTATCCTGTGGGCTAGACATAAGAAAAGCAACCAGCACATGTGTAAAATGGTGATTGAATGAACAGGTAACACTTTAAAAATGCAAGCTACAATTATGATTATAAAGAAATCAGGCCTGTATTTAACTGTTTCAGAACTTTATAATATATCATGGTATCCTTGAAAATATTCTTATTTTGAACACTATGCACCTAACTCTAAAAATAAGCTATAATTTCTTCATTTCCTCTCTTCCTTCTTTGGTAGCCTATGTATTTTGGTTTTCTTACCCATGGTATCTTATGATCCCTGAGCAAATTTCTGAACAAAAAGGACAACTCCCTTTGATGACACCCTCTCCAAAAGAGTTGGCTTAGATGACTTCTCACTATGAAATCAAATCTACCCCAAAGCACAAAGAGTTATACCCAATAGTGATATTTAAAAGAATATTCCATGGACTCTGAAGTAATGCCAATAGCACTTACAAAAATGTTCTTAAAAAAACAACAACAAAAAAAAAACTGGTAGTCATTTGGATACATTAATTCTGTACTATTTTCTTTCGTTTTTAAAATCCACATAGACATCCCAGAAAGGTCACCATAAAGCATCAGAAAAGTGCCTTTCTACAGAGTTCATTAATTCCGTGAATTCACTCTGTGTGATCACCACTCCATTGGATCTATTTTTTATCAATTGATTATGAGTGCAATTAATAGGAGATGTCTGAAAAATGAGAGACTGGCCAAAGGTGGCCCACATGCTGGGCCAACAGAATCATTCTGGTAATGTTCTAATGGGCAGATTTCATGTTGGTATCCACATGTACTACGCTATACTATTTTTAGTATGCTTCTGTTTCTCCCACCTTGAATTTTAAGATGAACTATCCAGAGGGCCCCCAAATGGATCATCTATATCCTCTCCGTGAAGCCATTTACATCAAATGTCCAAAGATATACATGATCAGAAAGATGAATGATGTTGCTAAGAAGTCTGCTATCCCCAAATAAATCCAGGAAGCATTACATGATCAGAGCAATGCAGGTGTGTTCTGGACAGTGGGGCCACCTCTCAGGAGGAAAAAGAAGGCTGGCACCAGGGTTTGTCTCCTTATGCCAACCCTAGTGTTCTATTTACTCTCAATACAGACCCAAGGATTTAAACTTCAAAATGCACCTGATTTTCAGAAAACTGGTTTTTTTCCTTGGTTACTGATGATAAAGAAAGTCTGGCTGAGTCGTTTTCAACCTTGGCTGCCCATTGTAAACACAGTGTATGTGTAGACTTTTTGGTGACCAGGCTACACTTAAGACCAGTGAAGTGGGAACCTCTGTAAGTGGGTCTTAGGCATCAGTAGTTGCTAACGACTTTCAGATAATTTTAATGTGGTAATGTTCTAAGTTTGAGAGCCAAAGGTCTAGTTGAATGGTTCTCACCTTGGCTTCTCCTTCGATGCACAAAGGGAGGTTAAAAGAGTGCTAATGGTGGGGCCCCCCTCCTGTGGGTTCTGGTTTAATTGGTCTCAGGTAGGGTAGAAAGGTGGTTTAAATGCTCTGAAGGTTATTCTAATATGACGCCACAGCTGAGAAGCGGTGGTATGGAGCCAATGCTGAGTGGCAAGGGAGGTGAATTACTGAATCTCTTGCAACGTTTGCTTCTCTTTTGCAACTTCTGTTTGGTTACCATGCTAACTTTCAGGGCAACCTAACTACTTAGGTTTGGGAGGATGCAATCACAGAAATGTGATACAGTGTCCAGGAAAGGTTACTTCTAGTTTCTAGATGCTTTCTAAGAGAATTGACTTTAAAACTCATTTTGAAAGAGAAGCTAGTCTACAGTGACTGTAATGTCATATTCGATTTGATTCTTCACCTGTTTCTCTTATTTTACCATTTTCTATGGATTTACTCAAGATAATCTTTGCTTGGGTCTTTCTGTGTTTCCTTATGAGTGTGCGTTTAATTTTATCTTTACCCATTCTTTCACCAAAAACTCCTTTCTATTTCCTTCTTCTCCTTCTACCCCCAAATTTATCCAACCTCCCTGAAAGTAAGAGTTACCTGGAATGCTTGTTAAAATATAGATTCCTGGGTTTTTACCCTGACCACCTGAATCAGAATTTCTAGGAGAGAGGTCTGGTAATTTTAACAGTTAACAAGAACCCAGGCTATTGACCAGCTCAAAGAGACACCATTCTCACTGTACTCTAGGTAGTGGGTGCCCCTGTGAAGGAATTGTAACTCCAGCCACTTCTTAACCATGACGAAGTTTGGAAAACCTTGCTGAGAAACCTATCAGTTCATCTCCATTTTCATTTCAAAGCCTATGTTTCCCAGGAAGATTGTTGAACTTGCTAAGGCTTGGTGGGAGAAGGGAGAATTACTAATTTATGAAAAATAATGAAATAGTCAATTATTGAATTGAAAGGAGAAAGCTACATTTGTCTTTGTTTTAGGGAATGTTGACTGCAAAGGCCACTACCTAATCTTGATTGAACACTTATCCACGACAGGAAATTGCCAAGTGTCATACCAATGTATTAATTCATTTAATTTTTCTTACAACCCCTCTTACTATCTCCATCTTTATAAATGAGGAAACTGAGGCATGGAAAGGTTATAGGCCAGGCATGGTGGCTTACACCTGTAATCACAGCACTTTGGGAGACTGAGGTGGGAGAGGATCGATCACTTAAGTCCAGGAGTCCCAGACCAACCTGAGCAGCATAGCAAGACACTGTCTCTATGTAAAAAATAAAAAGAAAATAAATAAATAAAAGGAAGGTTATACGATGTGAGCAAGCCATTGCATGGTGGAGATGAGATCTGAGCACAGTGTTGTCTCGGCTCAAGACTGTCACTTCCTCTCTCAGGATCTTCTCAGGATACTCATATAAGGGGCAGTCAATAAGCAATGGGGTGTGATGTCTCTATGAAGGAACTTAAACTTGTTCTAAATCTTCAGTTTTTCTGAGTCAAAAATAATAGTGATTTTGGATCCCTCTTTAAGTATGATATAATTGAGGCTTGAGAGAGAGAATTCTAAGTATATTCTGCTTTAACAACTCGAGGGGATGCAATAGCATATGCCATGGTCTTCCTCTTTTTACTCTTTTGACACCAGATTGTCTTGTCTTTGAAGATGGTTTCCATAGACCAACAATCTAGACTCTGTATCTGCCTCAGCTGATAGTACATTTAAATTAGCCCTGTGGATTGCCATGTCACCCTCATATTCCAGTTTTTCCTTAGGCTAAGTCTCATCCCTTTGCAATTTTCTTTCTTCTGAAAATTACCCAAGGCAGAATTCTAAGAGTCAAATTAAAATAGTAGCCATTCAGTACTGCTGCAGGGGATGTGAGAAGCTAGACATCAAGTCACAGAATGAAATTCTGGTGCAGGTGAAAGGCTAGACAGTAACTGTCCCCCACATTAAATAATTCTAAATTTAAGTTGTATTGTTAAAGACTATGGTCACTTTTCATTCTTTGGCTTCTGAATTCTGTTATATCCATGATGTTTACACAAAACTCAGGATGGATATAACTAATAGCAAGATTCTTTTTGTATCCAGGGCTATGAATTTTGAATCTAACACACACACACACACACATACACACGCACACACACACACACACACCAACATCAGTGTGTACTTAAAGTACTCTAAGGATATATACTAGAAAATCCCTACAGCCTGAGAAGTTGGACTTCTGGCCTGGGAGATGGCAGCCAAGATGCCCCCAGATAACAGTGGAACAAAGTCAAATTAATTCTCCTGGTAGGTTCTGGACATCTATTGGTTATAAGGCAGAAGTTCTCAGCCTTGACTGCCCAGCTAGGGTTTGTTCTTTAATAAAAAAAAATTCAGCTAGAATTAAAAAAAATAAAATACCAATGACCAGGTCCATTCCCCAATCATTTAAGTCAGAATCTTTGAGAGTGGTTCCCACACGTAGGTATGCCTGAAAACCTCTCAAGTGGTCCCTATCTGTCAGCCAGCATTGAGAGCTCACATCTTATCGTGTGACTCCTTCTCTGAACATATATGTGCTATCTCTGCATCTTCTTGGCTTAAAGTAAATTGCACTAATGTTAATTTTAACATTTTATCTTATTAATAATTTAATTATTGGTGATCATAAAATTTTCTAATTAGTAATTGTTTTATAACTATGCTCACCAGGATACTTCCTTTTATTCATGTCATATTAAGGTGGAAATTCACAATAATTTGGTTAATCTTGTTGCTCGTCTTAAAATTGCTGGAAGGGCCATATAGAATTCAGTCATGGGTGTTTTCTGAATTTTAAACATCACACACAGAAATAAGATGCTCTTATTAAAATTTTTATCGCTGATTTTACCGAGTAGTTTACTTATATTATTCATTCACTCCTCAGATGGTATAGGAGAGGCCTGCTACGTCAGGCGCTGAGCGACACTGACAGGATTAGATGTCGTGCTCACCACTTTTAATCACCGTGGAGCGTCTGTATCAGACTTGCCTGTCTGGAAGCTAATAATTTAATTTATATTTCAGTTTTATCACTTAGAAAGGGGAACTTTCTTGCTTGCAATCAGTATTTTACTTCTCTACTCACATGAAGTACTAATACTCTGTTCTAGAATGGTCCAAATCCTATTCAAGTTCATTTTTTCCCTGCTCTCTTGTTATTCTTATGTATGTCTCATTATTGTGTCATAGGTACTTCAACAAGCTGTGGCAAATTGTAGAACAAGACACAGAGTAAACAGACAAGCAAGCAAATAACCAAATACACTGACTATAGAAAGCTCTAAAAGGATCTATACTGATCCCTTTTTGAAAAGAGGGGAATACATTAAAATACACTTTAACACATTTCACTTAGACACAGTTTTTTTGCATACATAAAAAGATCTAAATGGAAATGGAGATGAGGTCTGTGAATCTGTCCCTGATTTGAATATTCTGCCAAAAAAGCTCTGGGTTTTGGAAATTCAAACCCAGGTGCATATCCATTACCTGGCGACCTTGAGAACAGCTGATTCTTGCAATTTTAGTTCTGCCAATATTTAACATTCTCCCCACTTCTCACTAAACTCCTTTTTTGGGGCTCAAGAGAAACAGAACTAACCATGAATCTGGAAGCCAGGCCCTGTCATGTGCAAGTTGTATTCCACTGAAAAAATCATTTCACCTTTCTAGGCCTCAGTTTCTTCATTTGAGAAATAGGGATAAAAATAGTACATGCCCTTCCCAGACTTTCTGTGCAGATCAATGAGAAAATGAATGTGAATAACTTCATTAGGAGAAAAATTAGCATCTGGGATGGCTGTGTAGACTCATGAAGGATACAAAGTCTGTTTCTCTCCCCACTCAAATAAGAGGGTAGGCAACTGGTTTTACAGAAATCTAAAGCAGTGGCAGTTTGGGAGGTGGGTTTATACTGGGAGATGGTCCTTTCTCCCACAAAGCTAAGGCATCCTGGTAGCCTGAGTCGCTCTGCTGGCAGAAAAGAGAATAAATACCCAGGGAAATAGGTGAACAGGCAGGATAGGATATATGATCCTGTGGTTTCCAACTTCTTTTGCCCAACCTATTTTTACATTTCTAGAAAGAAAGTCAAGATTTAAAAACAAAAACTTATTTAGTCAAAAATTATGCTAAATCATAAAACCTGTTTCTGCAGGAAACTATTTTTTTACTCAAGATCAAAACAAAATAACTTCCTCGTTCAGTGATGCTGCTAATAATAATAATAATAATAATAATAATATCATCCTGAATGCTATTAGTGTCAGAATCTATTTGAGGGGCTTTCTGTTCATAACCACAATTAATTCTCACAACAACTCAACAAGACAATGATTATCCATTTTTCTCACTTTATAGATGAGGCATTTGAAGATCAAACAGTTCAATTTTAACCTTCCCACATTATCTCATGTTTTAAGTGACTCTACTGAGATAAAGACACTGGTCTAAATCTAAATCTGTGATCATATTTTGTATATCAATAGCAATGATTTGCCAGTGCATGTATATATCACAGAGTAGGCACAATGAATATAAAAGATCCTGTGTCAAATCCTGGCATATCCATGTATAAGTCCTGGGATGCTGAGGAAGGTGCAAATTCCCAGGATGTTAGTGTTACAGGGGGTCTTGAAGACTGCCTAGTCTAAAAATGAATTTGTACTTTTAAATGCATTTCATTTAATTTACTTGCTTGCTGTTGCTTTTACATATTCGATATTTACAAATACTAGCATATGCTCTAAGATCTGTCAATCAGCAATTGAGTTATTGATAATATTCACATCACCCAGTTTATAAAGTGATGTTCACCTTCTTCATCTTTTTCTGATTCTAATTAATATTATGTTCTCCATTTAGCATAGGACAGAGCTGAGGTTTAATAAAGTTAAGAGAAACCAGATGGGACTTTCCCAGGGCCCCATCCTAGTATAAACCACATTTTATATGAGTGTGCATCTATTATACAATCAATGACAATATTAGCATTAAATCAGTTTTTCTACCCATGAATCACTGGGGTAAAGAATAATTGTGGCCCTAGGCCAGGTGAGGGAAGAAATCACAGTAGAATTGATTTTGGGGGATGCCTAACCAATGACAGTTCCTACTTTCTCATTGAAGAAAGAAGAGTGGAGAGGATATGGTGGCAAATCAATAATTTACAAAGATAAATCCGCTTAGAGCCTGCAGAGTTTGTGGAGGGAGAATCATGTTGCCAACATTATTTAATGAATGTTGGGGTAGAATTGAAGCTTCTCCTCTAAAGTGGTGCTTCCAAAACTTCACCAAAAAAGCATTCTAGAATCTTGGAAGTGCGGGTTCTGGTTCAGCAGGACTGGCATGGAACTTGACAGTCTACATTCTCACAAGCTCCTTAAAAACCCAGTGTTGTTGGTCTGAAAACCACATTTTACATAAAAAGGCTCTTAAGACTCTAACAATGATAGACTAAAATATTGAAATTTCAGAACAGAATAAGGCAATCATTTCTTCTCCTGTTATTTTGTTTTGTTTTAAATTTGGTAGAAAGAAATGGAAGAAAACAATAAAAAGAACAGCAGAGAAACTATTATTCTGAGAAAGCAGTGGAACTGGCATTTTACAGGATGAATTTTTAAAATGCCCCTACCTCCACTAATGGGCTCATATTCTATTTTGTAGAAGTAGTCCACAAGCTTTAACAAGGTAGAAATGGTGGAAAAAACAAGTTCTTTTAATGAATTCTACAATTTTAAATTATAAAATTGGAACCATGAAAGGAATCAAGAATTGAGAAGATGCTAGAAGCATCTAACAATCTTACTTTTCTTTTAAAAGAATTCCAGGTTTGCAAAAAGTAGAACCACTGACTTGAGGAACCAGATTTGTGGCATATTTCTAGTCTTAGGCCAAAGCATTTCAATCTAAATGATTAAGATAATTAAGAGAAAAGAATGTTTGGCTTTGATTACATTTCAACTCTCTGATATCTGTAAATCTATTTGAACAGTCACACATTAAAATGCAGCAAGAATTAGCTCGGAAACAATGACAAAATTGACTAGTTACTTACTTCTAACAGAGATTCTCTCTAGCTCTCACCCAAGAAACTCCTAGCCCCTTAAATCCTGAGTACTCCCCACTCTAAATGTTTTGTATATTATTTAGATATGGAATGCACTATGGTTTTGAAGAGAGCCTAATTCCAGAGGAATCAATCACTGTGATTCACACAAGGAAAAAGATCATAGGAAGTCATTTATTTCTGTCAATGACTTCACATGCATGTACTATACACAAATATGGAAATAAATTAGAGGGCACATTGAAATAGAAACCAGTTCTTCTGGGAAAGAATTCAACTTGTGTTCATAGGTACAGAGTCAGAACTTGCTTTGATAACTCATAAATACTAGACATTTTTAGTGAAAAAGTTTGTTTTGCCCCCCAAAATAGCATCCATAGTATATCACCTGGTGACCAAAAAAACCCAAACAAGCAAATAAAAACCAAGGCAAAGAAGTGGAGGAGTTTAATTTGTATTGCCCCAATCTACAAATGCTTCATGAGCGAAGATTCATCTTGCATATATTCCCTTCTTCTGTTTTATTAGATTACTGTCTTCTAGGAGGTAAATTCTTTATTTGCCATGGTAGTGGTTCATTCACAGGCCTTTGTGTGCATGTTCTCAACAGACCTACCTCTAGAAATTAGGCTCTCCCAGCCTGCCTCTAAACCCTTCACAGCTGAAGGGCCTTGATGGTGCTACTTAAAAGATAGGCTATATTTGCTTGTTTGTGGCCTATCAAGTCAATGATCTGCAGCCTGAAAAGTGTGTAATTAGGCCATGACATGACCAAAGGAGTTGTTATACCTTGTCTTGTCACTGGCAAAAGTGCCTACCCATGTGGCTGTGACAGTTATGGTCTATTGGGTTTGGAAATTCCTTTAATATCTCCCCAACTCCTTATTGGTCCAGTCTGTTGACTATTACAAGATTGGGCTTTTTTTTTTTTTAACTGCTTCAATTACATATTCATCCAATAGTGCATAACAGTTGTTAAGAAGCCATTATAGATTATGGACCAAAGGTAATTAGTTCTTGAAAGATAAACTAGAGCATTTAAAAAAAAAAAGTGTGTGTGTATGT
>CAUYQG010239318.1:0-10076 GCA_963574415.1 Tarsius wallacei | reverse complement strand
CCAGTTCCAACTTCCATAAGGGTGTGTCCTGCGTTTTCTAAAGTTCTTATGGTTTGAGGTTTTACATTTAGGTCCCTGATCCATTTAGAGTTAATTTTTGTGTATGGGGATAGATAGGGGTCTTGTCTGAATCTTCTGCATAGCCAAAGAAACTATCAAGAGAGCAGGGAGACAGCCCACAGACTGGGAAAAAGTATCTGCCTACTCCATGTCTGACAAAGGTCTAACATCAAGGATCTACAAGGAGCTCAAATATGCTGAAAAGAAAAAAAAACAAACAACCTCATTACAAAGTGGGTAAAAGATATGAACAGACACTTCTCAAAAGAAGACATGTTCAACCTCACTAGTCATCAAGGAGATGCAAATTAAAACTACACTGAGATACCACCTAACTCCAGTCAGAATGGCCATTATCAATAACTCAAAATATAACAACAGATGCTGGAGAGGATATGGCAAAAAGGGAAAACTTTTACACTATTGGTGGGAGTGTAAACTAGTACTACCTCTGTGGAAATCAGTGTGGAAATTCCTAAAAGCTCTAAAAATTGACCTTTCATATGACCCTGTAATCCCCCTACTGGAAATATAACCTGAAGAACTCAAATCACTCTATAAAAAAGATACCTGAACACATATGTTTATCGCAGCATTGTTTACAACAGCAAGATCATGGAACCAACCATGCTGTCCATCAAAAGAGGACTGGATTAAAAAAATGTGGTACATATACACAACGGAATATTACGCAGCGATAAAAAAGAACAAAATCATGAATTTCGAAGCAACCTGGATGAAATTAGAGTTTATAATACTGAATGATCTCTCACAGAAACAAAGATCTGAGCATCACATGTTCTCACTCATTAGTGGACCTTGAAAAACTACCATAATACTATAAGAAAAGGATTGACAGTTGTGGGAAACTATGGAGGGGATGGGCAGGGAGGGGAAGGGAGGTGCAATAATAGTAGTCGATATCTGTCTGGGGACGGTGGAGGGCACACCTCATCAACAAGGGTAATTGCACAATGCATATTTGTGTACCTAACCCTTAACTACACCCCACAATTTCAAAATAAAAAATATATATTAAAAAAAAGAAATGTAGATAGACCTAAATAAATAAAAATCCATCTCATGTTCATGGATAAGAAGAGTTAAAATTGTTAAGGTGTACTACCCAAAGTCATCTACAGATTCAATAAAATCCCAATAGCTTTTTTTGGTGTGTGAACAAAGGTCATGAATAGATACCTCTCAGAAGAAGACACTTAAGCAACCAACAAACATATGAAAAAATGGTCAGCATCACTAATCATCAGAGAAATGCAAATTAAAACCACAATGAGATATCACCTCACACCATTTGTAAGGCTATTATTAGAAAGTCAAAGAACAATAGATGTTGGTGTGGTTGCAGATAAAAGAAAACACACATTTGTTGTTTGTAAGATTGTAAACTAGTTCAACCTCTATGGAAAACAGCATGGAGATTTCTCCAAGAACTAAAAATTGAATTACCGTTTTACCCTGCAATCCCACTACTAGAGATCTATCCAAAGGAAAAGAAATCATTATATAACAAAGACACCTGCACCCTCATGTTCATTGCAGTGCTATTCACAAAAGCAAAACCGTGGAACCAACCTAAGTGCTCACCAACAATTGACTGGACAAATGCAGTATGTATACACCATGGAATACTATGCAGCCATAAAAAAGAATGAAGTCATGTCCTTTGTAGCAACATGGATGGAGCTGGAGATCATCATCCTAAGGGAACTGACTCAGAAACAGAAAACCAAACACCACATGTTCTCATTCATATGTGTGAGCTAAGTGGTTGCAATAGTGGAAATAATAGACACTGAGGGCACCAATAAGAGGAAGGTATGGAGGAAAATAAGGGTTCAGAAATTACCTATGGGATACAATGTTTACTATCTTGGGAATGCACTAACTGAGACCCAATCCTCACCATTATGCAATATGTCCATGTAACGAAGATACATGTGTACTCCTAAATTTAAAATTTAAAAAAATAGAGAGAGAGAAGGGCAATCCTCAAATTCAAGTAGAATCATAACAGGACCTCGATATGCAAAACAATCTTAAAAAATTAAGAACAAAATTAGAAAATTCACACTACCTTATTTCATACTTACTCAAAAACTAAAGTAGTCAAAACAGTGTGATACTGGCATGAGTATAGCAATGTAGACCAATGAAATAGAATTGAGACTCCAGGACTAAAGCCATACATCTGTGTCAAACTGATTTGTTACAACAGTGACAAGATTATTCATAAGAAGCTGGACTCGGTGGCTCAGCCTTTAATCCCGCGCTTTGGGAGGCTGAGGTGAGTGGATTGCCTAAGCCCGCGGGTTCGAGACCCGCCTGGGCAACTTGGCGAGACCTCATCTCTACAATAAATCAAAAATTAGCAGGGCGTGGTAGCGCGCGCCTGTAGCTCCAGCTACTTGGAAGGCTGAGGCGGAAGGATCGCCAGAGCCCAGCAGATGGAGGCTGCGGTGGCCGGGAGCGGCCTCTGCACTCCAGTCTGGGCGACAGAGGGAGACTCCAACTCAAAAAAAAAAAAAAAAAAAAAAGATTTTTCATAGGAAAACAGTCTCTTCAGTAAATGGTGTTGAATAAACTGGATCTCCACAAGAAAAAGAATGTAATTGAACTTCCATCTCACACTATATAAAGTTAACTCAAAATTAACAACCTTAATGAAATAACCAAAATCTCATTTAAGGTGATTAAGTTTTACTTCTATTTTTTCTTCAAAAATGTCCACCATACCATGATGAAAACTGGACTCATAGGTGAACACCGGATATGTGAGGACATTCCCTGGGTGGAAACCCAGTTTTACGGGAACAATTGAGGATGTCATGTGTGTTTACTACTTTGATTTGACGGGTTTGGGCACTTCCCGCACAGGAGTCATCATACATGTAGCTCCCATGTAGCAAGTGGCAAGCGGCATGAATGGTGTTCAGAGTGCAGCAGAAAAATTAATGGCTGCTGCTGCTGCAGACCAACATGTTGCCTACAATGTGAAGACAAAGTGCTCCAAGGCATTTCCACATTTCCTTTGTAGTCTCTTCAGTTAAGCCAACACCCTGTACGGTTTCTGTCATTCAGAAGGGGTCACAGACATTAGGCCCATGCTCAGCAACACAGAACGTTCTGGAGTCCAGGATAGTGTCTCATCCACTGAGCTAAGCTGGTCAACCCTAACTGAACTGTGAGGATGTGTAGAGAACTAGTAAAAATTGCTTCTGCTATTTAGAGGCTATGACAGGTGCCACAACTGCCAAAATCAGCAACTCAAGGCCTCCTACCCTGGCCTTGTCTTCTTGGTCTGCCCATTAAGCCCAGGCAGAGGACTCTGCCTCCACCACTGCTTCTCTAGCTGCTGCTGCAGTCTTTCCTCTTTCTTCTTCAGGTAGGATGTTATGTTGAAGGTGGCCTTGTCAGCAGATTCACAGCCCCTGCGTCTCCTCAAAGGCCATGTTCCCACATGCAGTGCTGGAATGACAACTGCTGTCTGTACGCCAACTGCTGATTGAGGGCATTGAAATGGAAGATGTACATCATGGGAATGCGGTCACACAGACACTCCACACAGTTCTCCTGGCACCAGAACATGATCCTGGATGTGGTAAAACTCTTGTGGCCCTGGGGCTCAGCTGACACTCACAAACTGGTCAGGTGACAGCAGTGCAGTTGGTGGCCACTTCTGTAAGCCCAGAGCCTCATGGTGTGGTATCTGGAGGAGGACAGGAGCAGCTCAGGATGACTGGAGACTACAAAGATGTGGCTCACAAATTCTGTGTGTCCGAGAGAAAAGGACTTGATACTGTAGGTTGACACAGCCCAGCTGGCATGGATCTTTTCATCCTGGTGGACAGTGAGAACAAAGTGGTCATGAGGATTCACAGCCACGTCTAACATCTGTGTGGCCCCAACACTGAAAAGGAGTAAACCTCTCCAGACTTGTTAGCCACTAGGCAGATAGACAGGGAGGGTCTGGAGAAGAAGTAGCAGCTGTGGGAACACCCCTGCACTGCCCCTGTTATATAACTAGCAATTGAAAATGTGGTTAATGTGGTTAAGAACATCCTTTTAAGCCAGGATGTTTTGTTCAAAGGAACTTTTTGCCATTCGGACACAGGTGCAATAGCTCAACTAAATTTCCTAACTTGATCTTAAGCTTATTATAATGTCATTAACATGACATTTGAATTCTGGTTTACCCCTCCCCCAGTGGGCTTTTTCTGAGTTACTTATGGGTAATAATCAATATGGGGTAACTTTGAGCAAGGGAACACATGTGCAGTAAAGGCTGGCACCAGGAAATAGCTAGGAGGTTGAGAGGTGCTTAAGAAGCAAAAGAGAAGAGGCCCCTAGAAGGAAGAGAGAAAAACACAGAGCACTCCCTCATTGCCGGTAACCCATTTCTGGCCCCCCTCTTTTCTTGAGAACTTTCTGTTTGCTTAATAAACTCCTTCTTCACTCATTCTTGGGTGTCCATGTTACTTAATTTTCTTAGTCATGGGACAAGAACTCCATGATCTAAGCTGACAACGCAGTTGAAAATTCCTACAACACCAAGACCTTTTCCTCAGATGCCCTGAAGGTCAAGGCAACACACCTCCTCATCATGGTCTTGACTCTCAGACATTGTCATGGTTTTGTACAGAAAAGAATCAGATGTTTATCGTCATCGGTTAAAGCAAAATAGCTGCCAGAAGAAGATGGATGCCAGAATTGTGCCATTCCCCTGGCACAAGGGCAGCCCCCATTTCCCTTTAATTTGCTGTGACTTATTTTCTGCAGCACTGCAGTCATAGAGGAAGGGGCTGTCTCATCACCATATGCAGCGGAGGTGGCCAAAAACTGGCTGCTGCCCCGCACCACCAGCATCTACTCGCACAACACCAAGGTCTGTGTACCTTGCCATGTGATCGCCAATCTTGCCACTCTAAATTCTTAAATATGTTGTTAAAAGCATGAAAGTCAAAGAAAAATTAAATAAATTTGATTTCATCTAAATTAAAAATGTTTGTGCATCAAATAATACTACCAAGACAGTAAAGAAGCAACTAACAAGAAGGAAAAAAAGTATTTGCACATCATATGCTTTATAAAACTCCAATAGCCAGAACATATGAAGAACTCTTAAAGTCAATAACAAGAAGAAAACACTCCAATTGGAAAATGAACAAAATACTTGAATAGACATTTCTACAAAAGAGGTACACAAATAACCAATAAGCATATGAAAAGATATACAACATCTTCAGTAATTAGGGAAAGTCAAATCAAAACCATAGGGAGATAACACATCATATCTTCTAAGGTGGATAGAATTTTACAAAGCAAAATAAGTGGTGGTAGTGATGTGAAGAAATTGAAACTCTCATACAATGATGCAGCTTCTGTGGAAAACAGTTTGGT
Source organism: Tarsius wallacei (assembly GCA_963574415.1). NCBI lineage: Eukaryota > Metazoa > Chordata > Mammalia > Primates > Tarsiidae > Tarsius > Tarsius wallacei. Next base: position 4,598 of record CAUYQG010239318.1, on the reverse strand, counting down.
TGTTCTACAAAAAAACTAAACATAGAATTATCATATGACTCAGAAATGTCATTCCTAGGAGCTGAAAAATTAAAATTGAATTTAAAAACTGAAATTGAATTAAATTGCAACCTCTTTCAACGAATTGAAAACAGAACTTGAACAAATACTGATACAGCAATCTTCCACATGGCTTTACTCACTATAGTTAAAAGGTGGATGCAACCCAAGTATTCAAAAGATGAGTGAATAATCAAAATAGGATATATATATATATATATTCAATGGATTATTATACAATTATAAAAAAAAATTGTAGGTCTGATACATACCACAGCATAGTTGATCTTTAAATATAGTATGCTAAGTATAATAAACAAGGTAAAAAGATAAATATAATATGATTCCTTTAATGCAAAATATCTAGAATATGCAAATTAATGGAGAGACAGCAAATAGATTAGAGGCTACCAGTAGTCAGAAGAAAGGGGGAATGGGGAGTTACTGATAGATCATTATAGAGTTTTTGTTTAATGTGATAAAAATATTTTGGAAACAGTAGTTATTGTTGCAAAACATTGCAAATGCAATTAATGCCACTCAATTATACACTTAAAATAATTAAAATGGCATATCTTATGTTATACATATATCACAATAAAAATGTAAAAATATATATGAATATATTATAATATATTCATATATAATTTTATAGTATATCACATTGTGTATATATTAATTATATAAATATATATTATATAAGATAATATATAATATGGAATTATATATATATGAAGTCCTTAGCAGAGAGGTCAACACAGAGTAAGCAGGCAATAACTAATAGTTGTTCTTCATATTGCTTCCATTAACTTCTGCCTGGAGCACCCTAGTAGTAAACATGACTGTTTTCCAGCAGAACTGGTTGTTTCACTTAATTAGATAGTGTATGATTCTCTTGTGAACCTGTTTAGGGCCTGTTGGGGGCTGAGTTTAACTGAGGGCCAACCTTGGATTTTGCTTCAGAGCGTGAAGCAATGTTTCCAGGTCTTCATAGTGACTACTTCTAAGTCATTTTGGCTTCTATAAACTTCTAAAATGTCATTGAAAAAAATTAACAACTACTTGCATATTTGAAATTTGATAGCCAATTTTTATCATAAGTTTAAATATGTAGAAAAACTTTTTTAAAAGTTCTTAAGAGATTTCTGAATGTTGCTAATATTATATTTCTTGATCTGGGCACTGGTTACATGGAGTATTCTTTTATTGCAAATTAACTTACAAAATGGTATGCTTATGATTTATTCACTTTTCTTGATTAAGGTTACACTTTAATAAATGTTAAAATTGCAAATGATCTAATGTGGCTGAAAAAAATCTTGAAAAAAATGGAAGAACATACACTATCTGGTTTCAAAGTGCATAACAAAAGTATAATAATCTAGTCATGGGTATGTTGGCATAAGGATAGACAAGTTAAAAAAAAAAAGAAGAAAATTAAGCAACGAAAATAGAGCTATGCTTATATGGTCAATTCATTTTCAACAAAAGAGACAAGATAATTTAAATAGATAATACTTCTAATTGTAGAATCTAATTATGAAGCTTCTGGAAGCACACATAGAAGAATAACAGCATTGCATTGAAATAGAATACAATTTTGTAGGATAAAACAAATAGCACATCCATAAAAATAATTGGATTTCACCAAAAGTAAAACATTTTGCTTTATAAAAGAAGCCATTAAGAAATTGAAGAGACAAGCTGTGGTCCAGGGAAAAACATTGGCAAACACTAATCTGCAAAGAATTGGCATTTGGAATATGCAAATAAATAATAAAAACACAAACAACTTAATAATAATTACAGTGTAATGATAAAAAACCAAATATTCTATTTAGAATGAGGATATCCCTTGAAAAAAATCACCTCAAAAATGAAGATATATATGTGGCCAATAACACATGAAAAATTGTACATTACCATTAGTTATCAGAAAAATGCAAAATAAAACTGAAATGAGATAACTTTGCACACCCTACAGGAAGGATAAAATGAAAAAGACTGTTATTTTCAAATATTGGCAAAAATGTCGAGTAGCATGGAGCTTCCATACACTGTTGACAAAATGGTATCACTACTTTATAACACAGTTAGAATTTTGTTTTTTCAAATGTACACAATTTGATGAATTTGGACATATATACAGTTGTGACACCATCTCCACAATCAATGTAACGGACATATCCATCACTTCCAAAAGAATTCTTATGTTCATTTGTGGATTTTTTTTGGTAGCAAGAGCATTTAATATGAGATTTATCCTGGTAATAAAGTTTTAAGTGCACAATATTGTATTATTAAATGTAGGTATTATGTTACATTGCAGATCTCCAGAACATAGGCATCGTGTGTATTACTACAGTTTATAATCATTGAGCAACAACTCTATATTTCCCTTTCTACCAACCCCTGAAAACTACCAATCTATAATCTGCTTCCATGAATTTGATTATTTTAGATGCTTCATCTAAATGGAATTATGCAGTATTTTTCCCTCTGAGACTGGATTATTTCCCTTAACATAATATCCTCCAGTTATATCCAGGCTGTTGAAAAAACAGTTTTATTTTAAAATTTATAAAAATTTAATTTATTGATGGAATAAAAAATCTATGTTTTAAGTCAAAACATTTATTTTTTTCCTTTTTTAAACCTTAATTTTAAAGATGTGGGGTACAATTAAGGATTAGGTACATAAGTGGTCATCATACAGGTGAAGTTTGGGCCTCCCTTTGGTCCTCTCTTCATCGGGTTTAGGATCGGTTACCCATTTTAATGTTATGTGCCCTCCCTCACTCTCCTGGCAATGAATCACTACTGCCAATCTCTTTCATGAAGTATCATGATAAATATTCAGGGTCCATTTATGAGTAGGAACATGTGGTACTCAGTTCTTTGTTTTTGTGATAGATCATTGAGTATGATAGACTCTAAACCCATTCAAGTTGCTGCAATGTTCATAATTTTGTCCTTCTTTATGGTTGTGTAATATTCCATTATGTATATGCACTACATTTTTTAATCCAGGGCAATTCTGATGGGCAGCATGGTTGATTCCATGTTTTCACTATTGAATAGTGCTGCAATGAATATGTGTGCACAGGTATCTTTTTTGTCGAACATTTTGAGTTCCTCTGGGTATATTCTGAAAAAGGGGATTGTTGGGTCATATGGAAGGTTGATTTTTAGATCTTTCAGAAATTATCACACAGTTTTCCACAAAGCTTGTACTAGTTTGCACTGCCACCAACAGTGTACAAACATGCCCTTTCCCCTGCATCCTCTCAGCTGTTGTTTTTTGAGTTATTGATGATGGCCATCCTGACTGGAGTTAGGTGATATCTCAGTATGATTTTGATTTGCATTTCTTAGATGACGAATGAGGCTAAGAGTTTTTCATGTGTCTGTGGGCTGCTCATATGACTTCTTCTGAAAAGTGTCTATACATATCTTTTGCCTACTTATTAAGAGAGCTGTTAGATTTTTTTCCTTTCAGCACATTTGAGTTCCTTGTAGATCCTGATGTTAGGCTTTTGTCAGATATACACTCAGTAAGTATTTTTCCCATTCTGTGAGCTGTCTCGCCATTCTCTTAATGGTTTATTTTGCTTTGCAGCAGCTTTTCAATTTGGGGCGTCCCCCTTGTCATTCTTACCTCTTATGACATGGGCTATTGGGGATTTGATCAGGAATTGGTTGCTTATTCCAATTTCTGTAAGGGTGTCTCTTGCATTTTCTAAGATTCTTATAGTTTGAGGTTTCATGTTTAGTTATTTGATCCATTTAGAGTTGATTTTGTGTATGGTGATAGGTAGGAGTCCTGTTTCCTTTGTCTGCATGTGGTCAGCCAGTTTTCCCAGCATCATTTACTGAACGGGTTCTCCTCTCTCCAGTGGTTGTTACTAGAGGCTTTGTTGAAATGAGTTGTTTGAGAAATTGAGGTTTTACTTTCTGAATTTCTGTGCTGTTCCACTGGTATATATGCCTGTTCTTGTAACAAAACAGGCTGTTTTGATTATTATAGCTTTACAATAAAGTGTAAAGTCCGGAAGTGTGATACCTCCCGCTTTGTTTCTTTTGCTGAGGATTGTTTTAGCTATCCATGGTCATTTATATTTTCATGTGAATTTCTGTATTGTTGTTTACAGGTCTGAAAAGAATGATGTTGGTAATTTAATGGGTATTCCATTGAATCTGTAGATTGCCTTGGTTAGGATGGACATCTAAATAGTGCTGCTTCTTCCAAATCATGAGCATAGAATATTTTTCCGTTTGTGTCTTTTTAAAATTTCTTTGAGCACTGCTTCTTCCAAATCATGAGCAGTGTTTTGTAGTTTTAATTGCAAAAGTCTTTCACTTCTCAGGTTATGAAGACCCCAAAGTATGTCATTTTTTTGTGGTTTTTGTGAATGAGATTTTTTTTTTTTTAATTTTATTTTATTATGTTATTGTGGGGTACAGTTAGGGGTTAGGCATACAAAAATATTTCGTTCAGGTACCCTTGTTGATAAGAGGTGTCTCCCCATCCCCAGATAGATACCCACCACCATTAATCC
>CAUYQG010239310.1:0-17089 GCA_963574415.1 Tarsius wallacei | reverse complement strand
GTGGAGCGCAGGCGATTTTAGGGCAGTGAAATGATTGTAGTGGCCCAGGGAGAGCTATCATTGCCCCTCTGAAGGTTTGCTGGAAAAGCTACTTGCAAAAGGCAGATTAATTGGAGAGAGGGCATAAAAATGTATTTAATTCGTATACATGAGCGCTTTCAGAATGAAGACCCAAAGATGCAAGGGAAATTGTTCATATTTATGCTTCAGTTCAAAAAATATGGACAGCTGTGTAGAAACAGGATTGGACAAAAAGGGTATGAGCTAATGCTAGTAGGGAAACCTGGGAAGGCCTGTCGGTCTAGATTCTTCTTGCCCTCTCCAAACAGCGTTCCTTTCCTCTGGGTGTGGGCAGGACCCTCTCCAGAATGGGGATCTTATGACCTACAGTCAAACAAGGTGGGTCAGATAATTTCTTTATGGCCAGTTTTTACACAGAAAGGAGGAGAGAAAGAGTAATATTTTTCAGGTTTTATGGATGACTTTGGGGAAAAGAAGTTATAATTTTTGTAACTAGCCTTGGGGGGAAATGGCACTGACAGGAGGGCAGTAGAAAGTCAAAGAAAAACTTTTGCTTTGACCTTCATTTTGGGGTATTGTTTTCTGAGCCCCAGCACTATTTTGTATGGTAGTATAATGGTGGATACATGTCTTTATATATTTGTCAACAACTATAGAATGGACAGCACAAAGCATGAACACTAATGTAAACTATGGACTTTAGTTAATAATAAATAATGCATTGATATTGGCTCATCAATGGTAACTAAAGACGTTACTAATAGGGGAAACTCTGTGGGGGTGTAGTGGGAGGGAAACTATGTGAACTCTTGAATTTCTACTCAATTTTTTTGTAAACCTAAAACTGCCCTAAAAAATTATGTCTGTTAATTTTTTAAAATAAAAGTTCCCGCCTCTCAAAAAAGTATATAGCTGGGCATGGTGGTACATGCCTGTAATTCTAGCTACTTGGGAGGCTGAGATGGGAGGATCATTGAGGTCAGCCTGGGCACCTGGTGAGACCCCAGACCCTGTCTTCTAATAAATAAGTGTTTTAAGGTATAGATTTATCTATACTATAATTTTTTAAAATGTAGATAGTGATTGTGAAGGACAATAAATGATTCATTTCCAGAAAATGGAGTAAGGTTTGCTCACATGACCAAAAGACAAAACAGAGGGAGGCTGGTAACAGTCATATCATTGAAGGACAATGAATGATTCATTGCTGACATGACCAAAAGGCAAAACAAAGGGAGATGTGGTAATAATAGTCACATCTTGGGGAAATAAAACTTACTTAAAAATAAGAAAGCTGAAACCCTCCAATCAAATAGCAACAAGTACTAATTTTAACCTTATTTAGACCCAAAACTGCTTAGGCAATGTCTGGGAAAAATTGTGACCTCTGTATTACTCAGTCAATGAGAAACCAGGGGAGGGGTTCACAAACTAGGAAATAAAAAGCTTGTTGTAACCACTTTGGGTATGCCTGCCCACCAGACACCCGATCTTGCAAGACTGTCCTTAAAGTCTCGCTTCTGCTGTGCTCCGTGTCTCTGTGTCCATCCTTTGATTTTGGATGGGTGAGTTTGTTTCTCACAACTTGGGGGCTCCTCCAGGATACTCTGCGTTCTGCGGGAGGGGGACCCCAGCAGAGTGGGAGACGCATCCCACCCAATTTTGGGTGGCCTACTCTACTTGGGTGTCTCGGTTGCTCATGGGACTGCAGATAAGCCTGAGACTATTGTTCTGGAGGCAGCAGAAGCAACACAGGGGAGAAAAATAAAAGAAAGCAGACACCGCAGCAACCAGGCAACCTCATGCATGAGCTTAGGTAAGAAAAATTGGACTATAAATATTGTCTTGGTGGTTGGGGCATTCTCAGAGGTTGAGTGTGTGTGTGACTGAGACGTACCACAGATATGAAGTGAGACCCCATCTGCGGTTCTGTCCTCCTGAGAGGGAAACGGCTGGAGACAGACAAAGCTAATCTTGGGGTGTGCAAGAAACCTCCAGTGGGGGTGGGGGGGGGGTTGAGTGCATAGGTAAATTCAGGCATGGGCATCAATCAGGGAATATGGGAAACTCCTAGTAAGTGGGGTTGAGTATTCAAGTTAGCCAAGAATGGGGAATAAAAGTTTTAGGCCTAGGGAACCTAAGAAAGGTCGAGATAAAGATTCTCCCTCTAACATTACCCTGGAAATGTCGTGGTCTTGGGGGGATAGCCCTGTACCAAGAACAAGGGAAATGATCAGGAGGGATGCAATGTCCATATTGAAACGGGAACACCCTCCAGGACTGGGTGTTCAGCCAGCCGAGCAAAAGTACCCAAACATAGATCCTAAGTGGGATAATAATGATCAAGAGATAGGACAAAAATGCAGGATTTGAGGGGGTTGATAATTAAGGGAATCAGAGAATCAGCCCCGAGGTCTCAGGATGTCTCTAAGGCTTTTGAGGCTCAATAAGAGAAGGAAAAAACTCCAACTGCCCATCAGAGACCTGGTAAGAACGAACCTGACAACACCCCAGGTGAATATTAGGGTGCTGGAATCCAAATTAATTTCTTTTTCTTTCTTTTTTTTTTTTTTGAGCTGGAGTCTTACTCTCTCGCCCAGGCTGGAGGACAATGGCATGCTCCCGGCCACCGTAGCCTTGACCTGCTGGACTCAGGCGATCCTTCTGCCCTCAGGCTTCCAAGTAGCTAGAATTACAGGCCCGGCTAATTTTTTGATTTATTGTAGAGATGAGGTCTTGCCAAGTTGCCCAGGCTCAGGCAAACCTCTCACCTGGGCCTCCTAAAGTGCTGGGATTATAGGCTTGAGCCACCATGGCTGGTCATCCAAATTAATTTCTTAATTAACACGGGTGCCAGCTGGTTGGTCCTGGCCATCCATGTTGAAATTATAAATTTCAGAGTCCAAATAGTTAACCCTCAACTACAGGGTTAAATAAAGGCTTCTAAACTCTATTTCTCTCTTTTCTGCCTGCTTTAAATCTGCTAGTAACTATGCTACTGGTGTTGAAATAAGCTCACTGTTTCAAGGTTAAATAAAAATTTTTGATTTTCTCAGACAGTTCAGCTAGTTCTAACTAAAATGTAAATATTAAAAACTAATTTAAAATTAAAGAAAAAAGGGTTAAAAAAAGGTTTAAAAAAATAATTACCCAAGAAATAACTTAAAATAATACCTAGCCTTGTTTAAAATCTTGGTTTTCATAAGTAATTAAGCAAACTGCTATAAATGAATAAAGGGAAATATGACTAAGACAGTGCTTATGGGTAAGCTCGTCATGTGATTTGAAGATCTTAAAATTGTTTTAGAAGCTCATTAATTGTCCGGGCTACTTTCAATTAAGAAAAAGTTATAGAAAAATGTTTCTAACATTGTGTAAAGGGTCTCATCTATAAAATACTACTATCTAATAAACAGTTCAAAATTTCTTGTTCCCTAGGTTTTCACTAGAATTTTAGGTTATTTTATATAATCTGGAGATTATTTAAAAGGTTATTTATGGGAAAAAAGAAGGAAAGAAAACAGTAAGTAGGATGGAGACAGATGTAAAGAAAGTCATGGATATAAAGATGTATTTTTGGTAAGGAAAGTTATAAAGGGAAGAGAATAATTTTGTATATAAATTTTGTATGATAAAATTTTGTCCTAAAGTAAAATGACTAGTTATTTAGGAAAGAGGGAAATATAGGGCAAAACAGAGTCCAAGCATGTCGTCAATAGTATGTGGAAGTCCGGATAAGGTTCACTAAGGGAATTTATAAAAGAAATCTTAGTATATAATTAAGTTGGTCATAAATTTTTCTCCACTTCTAACTGCTGTTACAGCTTGAAAGGTTTTTAATTACTTAGGAAACTGAGCTTTAAAAGAATTGAAATTTTTACATCATCTTTTTGTATAGGAAAAGACCTTGTATGGTACATTTTTGTCCTACAATAAAATGGCTGGTTATTTAAAGAAAAGAAAGTATAGGACAAAAATAAAATGTTCAAGCATGTTAAAAAGAATGGCATAAATATGTCAAAAATAGTATGTTAAAGGTTTGTGAAAAAAGAAGTAACCTACAATGACCTGTAATCCTGTGTTACAACATTATGCTTTCAAAAATTGTAATACTTGGCCAGGCTTGGTGGCTCAGCCTATAATTCCAGCGCTTTGGGAGGCCGAGGTGAGTGGATTGCCTGAGCCCACGGGTTCGAGACCCGCCTGGGCAACTTGGCGAGACCTCATCTCTACAATAAAAATCAAAAAATTAGCCGGGCGTGGTAGCACGTACCTGTAGTTCTAGCTACTTGGAAGGCTGAGGCGGAAGGATCGCTGGAGCCCAGCAGGTTGAGGCTGCAGGGACCGGGAGTGGCCACTGCACTCCAGGCTGAGTGACAGAGTGAGACTCCAACTCAAAAAAAAAAAAAATTATAATACTTAAACTCTTCAAGTTCTTAATTCAGTCTCTCTAGGGTGGGGTCAAAAACAAGCTTCAGAAGCCACATCTACCCCATACCTTCCTCCTGAACTGCCTGCAGACGAGCCAGGAGACCTCATACTAATTAAGTTCTGAAAGAAAGATCAACTTCAGCCCTGCTGGGAAGGTTCCTATCAAGTACTCCTGACCACCAAGACCACTATATGAACAGCAGAAAAGGGTTGGACTCATTATACACATGTTAAGGAACCAACAAAGAACTTAATAAGGGGAGGGGAGAAACCGGTGGGAGATGCACAGGGTGCCCAGGGGAACTTAACTGTAAAGTTTAATGCTTGTCAAGTTTTACCTTGTAGAGATAAAAAAAAAAAATCAGAGGCAGCTCTCACAGGGCCATGCTGTTCCTCCAAGATAACACACCTCACCTTGACAAGGGACTAGATCAGAGTGGGCAATGTCCTTTTTCATCTTCTAGTTGCAGCCTGACAATCCGAATGCTTGCTATTTGGTGATTTCTCTGTTGGAGAACATAGGAATTCCCTCTCACAGCCCTAGATGAGAAAAGAAAAGTTGCTATTGGATATCAGCCTGCCAGACATTTTGGATATAAATGAAGAGGGAGAGCAGGCCAGAGGATGGAAGCAGCAACCACACCTCAGCTGCAGACCTCTCCTAAAACAAAGGTGGGAGGCAGTCCTTAATTTCTGCTTAGACTGCTTTGAAACATTTCAGGTATTAAGGAAAAAGGCTGAGTGCTGAGAAACCAATGGAAGTATTTAAATATTCTAATTACTGCTTAAGGTGGTCCCTTCAATTTTGTAGTTCTTGAAAATCTGTCTGAGCCTGGCACGGTGGCTCATGCCTGTAATCCCAGCACTTTGGGAGGCTGTGGCAAGAGGATTGCCTGAGCCCACAGGTTCGAGACCAGCCTGGGCAACTTGGTGAGACCTCATCTCTACAATAAATCAAAAAATTAGCTGGGCGTGGCACATGACTGTTGTTCCAGCTACTTGGAAGGCTGAGGCATAAAGATTGCTTGAGCCCAGCAGGTCGAGGCTGCGGTGGCCCTGAGGGTGCCACTGCACTCCAGCTTGGGTGACAGAGCGAGATTCCAACTCAAAAAAAAAAAAAAAAAAAGGAAGAAAGAAAGAAAAAAAACCTGTTAGAGGGATGTGGCTTTTTTTTTTTTTTTTTTTTAAGAGACGTGGTCTTCCTCTGTCACCCAGGCTGGAGTGCAGTAGTGCGATCATAACTCACTGCAGCCTCTACCTCCTGGTCTCAAGTGATCCTCCCGTCTTGGCCTACCAAAGCACTGGGACTTCAGATGCATACCACCACCACACCTGGCTGAATGTGGCATTCTTAGAAGGTAGTACTTTTCGTTCATTGACTTATAAAAAGAATCTAAATAAGTTAATTTTGAGGTCTGGCAGAAGAAAGGAAGTTTTGCCTGAAACATTCTGGCAGATTGACTGGCAAGATAAGTTTGTGAGCGACCTCAAAACTCAGTCTTGTTTGAAATCGTGAGGCCTACTGCCTTCAAGGTATAGTAGTTATGTTTTGAAATAGGTTAGAGTAATTTGAGTTTCCCTTTACATTTTCTCATTGTACTTGGTAACTGGAAAAAATTTTAATGTGGTATACTTTGTTTTTCTTTCTTTCTTTTTTTTTTTTTAGTTGAAGTCTAAACCCACTCTGCCTACGTGACAGAGTGAGACTCCAATTAAAAAAAAAATCCCAGACTGTCAGTTATCAACATGGGGCCAGATCTTGCCACCAGAGACTGCAAAATTGGAAAGATGCCAGTGGTCTTAACAGAAAATAAATAGAGAAAATTAAATTGACTGTGGAAACAGGCTTGCGATCCCAGTAGGGCAACATCATACACTGTTGTATTTCCTGGCTACAGTTTTTGTTTTTGTTTTTTTGAGTCAGGGTTTCATTCTGTTGCTCAGGCTAGAGAGTGTAGTGGGTGCAGCCTTGACCTTCTGCACTTAGGCAATCCTTCTGCCTCCCAAGTAGCTGGGACTACTGGTGTGTGCCACCATGCCTGGCTTTTTTTTTTTTTTTTAGTTGAGTTGGAGTCTCATTCCGTCGCCCAGGGTGGAGTGCAGTGGCATGCTCACGGCCACCCCAGCATCGACCGCTGGGTTCAGGCGATCCTTCTGCCTCAGCCTTCCAAGTAGCCGGAACTACAGGTGCACGGTACCACACCCGGCTAATTTTTTTTTTTTTTTGAGTGGGAATCTCACTTTGTCACCCAGGCTGGAGGGTGGTGGCACACTCCCAGCCACCGCAGCCTCAACCTACTGGGCTCCGGCAATTCTTCCACCTCAGCCTTCCAAGTAGCTGGAACTACAGTCATGCGCCACCATACCTGGCTAATTTTTTGATTTATTGTAGAGATGAGGTCTCGCCAAGTTGCCCAGGCGGGTCTTGAACCCGCGGGCTCAGGCAATTCACTCACCTCGGCCTCCCAAAGCGTGGGATTACAGGCTGAGCCACTGAGCCTGGCCACCCAGCTAATTTTTTTATTTATTGCAGAGATGAGGTCTCATCAGTTTCCCGGGCTATTCTCGAACCCGTGGGCTCAGGCAATCCCCTCACCTCGGCCTCCCAAAGTGCTGGGATTATAGACTTGAGTCACTGCTCCTGGCCCTGGCTTATTTTTTAATTTTTTTTTTTTTAGAGACAAGGTCTCACTGTGTTGCTTAGGGTGGTCTTGAACTCCTGGGCTCAAGTAATCCTCCCACCTCGGCCTCCCAAAGTGCTGGGATTATAGGCATGAGCCACCAAACATGGCTGATTACAGTTTTAAAATAGCAACTTTTCATGACTTTTTCTTAAGATGAGCCTTATGTAAATTTAGGGAGAGAGGTGACTATTCCCAAGGCAAAACCAGACATGAATGTCACTAAATCAGTTTTGAAGGAGGAGGACTTGGAATGGCAGAAAACCATGATATTGTAAGAGGAAGTTCTATCAGGGAGAAGATTCAGAATGTAAAGCTTGGGATGAGAAGGTGAGGGCACTCTGTCTCCTGGAGTTTTTCCTGGGCTTTTAAGGAAGAAAACAGGGCAGGCAGGGAGCATTTAGCTAGCCTCTTCCTGGACCAGATTCTCTGACTTCTCCACAAGATATTGAAGGGCAAATGTGCTTGGTCCTTCTCATAAGTTGCTTCAGACTCACCTAGTAATCAGTAGAGGCAAAGGAGGAAGGCTACCAGGGGCCAATTAATTGACACAATATTGGGAAGAGGCCTCATACTCACCGGTAAATCCAGCCCTCAGTATAATACACAGCCAGACTCCTGGACTGTCTGTGTTAAACTGGCTATTAGGATTATAGGATAAAGGCAGAAGGACATTTGTTGGTGCTCAGAAAACAATGTCCCAAAATATGGTGCTTTGACATGCTGAACCAAAGGTCTGTTTCTTCCAAAGCAGAGGATGAGGCTGTTCTCTCAAGTTCCCTTATCTACCTAGAGAGCAGACTGGCCAAAGAGGAACATAATCATCTCTGATCCCCTTCTTGAAATTTTACCTACCAGAGAAGATTAAAACTTGCCAGGTGTGGTGGCTCATGCCTGTAATCCTAACACTTTGGGAGGCCGAGAAAAGAGGATTGCCTGAGCCCAGAAGTTCAAGATCAGCCTGGTGAGACTTCATTTCTTCAATAAATCAAAAAATTAAGCAATTGGCAGTAGTGGGAAACTGTCAGGGGAAGGGGGGTGGGATTGGCAGTTAAGGGAAACTGCTAGGGGAGGGAGGGGCATACCTCATCAACAAGGGTACCTGCATAATCAACGTTTGTATTCCTAACCCTGAATTGTACCCCACATCTTTATAATGAAAAAATTAAAAATAAATTAATTAACCTGGCATGGTGGCGCATCTGTAGTCCCAGCTACTTTGAGGTGGAAGGATCACCTGAGCCCAGGAGGCCAAGGCTGCAGTAGCTGCGATTGTGCCACTGCACTCCAGCCTGGGTGACAGAGTGAGACTCCGACTCAAAAACCAAAAAACAAAACAACCCCTCATATCACGGAGGAAAAGACTGAAAACTGAATGCCACACCTAAAGCTCAGATGAACTTTTGTCCCAAACTATTGTCTGTTCCCCAGCCTATTCAACTCCCAAAGAGAATCCTGAACTAACCATTGTCTGAGTACCAGGCCCATTTATTCCTTCTGCAAGTCATTTAGTACCCCTCAAAGTTGCCACATTTGCCCTATCCTCCCCCCCCCCCGCCCCTATGAAGAAGGGTACAGAAGCATCTTGAGACTCCTCTGTGCTTATGTACGTTAAATACATTTGAATGCCTTTTTCTCTTATGAGTCTGCTGTCAATGTAAAATAGTCAGAAGAGTCAGAATCTAATTTAAAGGGAGTTTATTCATGTGCACAGTTTGAGAATATCCCATCCAGAAACACCAACTTCAAAAAAATCGAGTTAGCATTCCGAAGTAGGGAAGTTAAGGCTTCATTTATAAAGGCAGAGACAGAGAAGTTGTTAGCAGGATTAAGACATTTTTCATACAAGGTTGGCCCATAGTTACAACAACTTGATTGATTATAGGCAGTATTTCTTTTTGGAAAGGGGACATTTAACATTTTTTACAGAGGGTAACATAGTCAGGGGTTTCTGCCATCTGATCTAAGGAAAGCAGGACAATAAAGGAGAGATCAACCTATAACAAGGGTCATTAGTTAAGAAGGCAGGAGGGTTTTGTCCCTGGTGTCATTTAATTCTAGCCATTGTACAGAACAAGAAAAAAAGAAAGTGTGGTAATCTATAATCTGAGACACTAAAGTGGTAACCACATGTGACTTATATCTTCCTCATGGCTTAAGATGTTTGGGGGGTTCCAATAGCTTTAACATTTTATGTTCACATTTCTCCTTTTCATCAAGATCTTTCAAAGTAAGCATTGTAGATGAACTCAATAGTTTTGACTCCTTTGATGTTGAGAGGTTTAGTCCTATGTCGACAGGAAGGCTCATTCCTAGGATGTAGTGTACCATAGGGTGGAAGAGTGTTGGACAAACTCCAGAGCTGATGGAGTATAGGCCGAATTTAAAGCAACACGAAGGAAGTAACTTTGTGACTGAGTCAGTTGCATGGTTACATCTTTAATTACTGTAATATTTTAAGTGACCATTATTTTAGTCTGTCTAGTCAAGCTGACTCAATTGTAAACAAATGTGAGCTGGGAGCAGTGGCTCATGCCTGTAATTCCAGCATTTTGGGAGGCAGAGGTGAGAGGATTGCCTGAGCCCAGGGGTTCGAGACCAGCCTGGGCAACTTGGTGAGAGAGACCTCGTCTTTACAAGAAATCAAAAAAACTAGCTGGGTGTGGTGGCACGTGCCTGTAATTCCAGCTTCTTAGAAGGCTGAGGTGGAAGGATTGCTCAAGCCCAGCAGGTCGAGGCTGCACTGGCTGTGAGCATGCCGCTGCACTCCAGCCTGGGCAACAGAGTGAGACTCCAACTCAAAATAATAATAATAATAATAATATATTATATAATAATAACAATAATAATAATGGCAGTAGACAAAAACAGGACAAAACACAGTAGATGATTATAACTCCTAGAATAAGTAACAGTTTTTGTCACCAAGTTTCCCCAAATCCAAACCTGCTATTTAGCCAGTTGCTTAGAGAAGGTTTGGATCAGAAAGGTTGACTATTTGGGTTTTCATATTAGCCATTAGTTTAGTGATGTTATTGGATTTACTTGGACACAGTATTTAGTTGTTATGATAGCACATGTTCCCCTGGAACTTTACACACACTGCAGTGAGTATGTTTAAAGCCATATGGTTTTGTAATACAGTTTTTCTAATAAGAGTAATTTATTTATTTATGAGTTGGAGTCTCACCAGCCTGTCACCCAGGCTGGAATGCAGTGGCATGATCATGGCTACTGCTGTCTCAACCTACTGGGCTTAGGCAATACTTTGATCTCAGCTACCCAAGTATCTGGGACTATAGGCACACACTACCATGCATAGCTAATTTTTTTATTTATTGTAGAGACAAGATCTTACCATGTTACTCAGGCCAGTCTCGAACCCCTGGGTTCAGGCAATCCTCTTGCCTTGGCCTCCTAAAGTGCTGGGATTACAGGTTGAGCCTCTGCACCCGGTCTATTATTTAATAACAAGGTACCCATGTGGCTATTGCTTGTGGATAATTGGCCAGGGTCTCTACAAGTTAAGTAACATCTTCACTACCCAGTTGTGGCAGAAAGATGGAAGCTAAATGATCATACCAATGAAATACATAATGAAGCCAATGAGACTGTAAATGAGAAAGATTGTTGGTTTTGAAAGGGTATGAATGATTCAAACTTGTGCTCAGGCATAACCCAAGAACACCATCCTGACCATCCTGGGGTATTGCCTTCCAGTGAAACAGTCCATCTCAGAGGCTCAGCTTTCTTTAGATGAGAGATGTAAATCCAAGGGACTATTTTCTAATTTTGTGGCATCAGGGTTAGCAGGAGGAACCTGGAGAACCGTACCATGTTGGCTGAAGAGAGTTTTTCAAAAATGCCCCTGCCAGTGGATGAAATCTTCCAGGAGCTTACTGTGGAAAAATTCTTTTACCAATTCATAATTTTTAGTTAATTGTTTTAAAAGTCCACTACAATAACTAAATATGTCTCCCTTTAATATTAAAGATGTACAATTTCTTGGAGATAATTTTATAGGTCATTCTGTTACAATTTTGAATGGAGATAACTGGTGTTTATCAAAAGGGGTCATCAGCCTGGGCAAGTTGGCGAGACCTCATTTCTACAATAAATCAAAAAATTAGCCAGGCATGGTGGTGTGTACCTATAGTTCCAGCTACTTGGAAGGCTGAGGTGGAAGGATCATCTGAGCCCAGCAGGTTGAGGCTGCAGTGGCTGTGACTAGGCGGTAGAGTAAGACTCTGACTCAAAAAAAAAAGGAGGGTGGGGCGTCGACTTCAATTTAGCAGGACCAGTGGAAGAGCTTCTGGCCAAGGAATTTAAAAGCCTCAGTTAATTTTGCCAGTTGAATTTTGATTATTCTGTTCATGCATTTCATTAACCTGGACAAATAGGGAGGAAAGCACAATGGACATATGGACATTTTTTTTTCTAAGAGAATTTTACTCACTGCTAATTAAGGCCGTTGCTCTTCTGCATGAAAATGCCTCTATCCCATGAGACAACATGCAGATTGTCACCAGAACACATTTGTGTGTGTGTGAGGGTGGCAACTGGAGGAAATTTCATTGCCATACCTTGAAGGAGGAAGGAAAATGTTCCTGGGAGATGTGAAATGGTTTCTTTGAATTATATTTTGGTCAACTGTGACAATGATCCTATACCTTATGAGCTATAGTCAAAGAAGGTAAATTGGATCATGTACATACGTTAAAAGGAAGTCAAACTTTCCTGGGGTTCTTGAATACTGGAGCCCACTTGATGGTATTTCTAGGTCCCCTTAGGGGAAAAATTAACTGATGATATCTGGAGGTTTAGAAATGAACGCGGTGACCCATAGTGTTTATCTGCCTGCAGGTGGGACCCTTTGGGCCATTTCTGTGCTGGTAAACGTGGTTCCCACTGCTGAGTATGTGATACACTTTGACACTTTGGCAGCTTGTGGCACAGAATATCCTTGCCACTGAGGGAGTATACCTCTCAAAGCTGAGTAGAGTCATGTCAGTGAGGTGTATTCCTTTTTGCTGTCACTGAAGCTACCCAAGTCCCAGTGGGTCATTCAGCAAAAACAGTACTGCATACTCAGTGGAGAACAAAACATTAATTCAAAACTTGCTATAGGCCAGGCCAGGTGCAGTGGCTCATGCCTGTAATCTCAGTGCTTTGGAATGCTGAGGCAGGAGGATTACTTGAGGCCAGGAGCTTGAGACCAGCCTGGGCAACATATGAGACTCTGTCTCCACAAAAAATTAAAAAATTAGCTGGGTGTGGTGCTATGTGTCTGTAGTTCCAACTACTGGGAAGATTGAGGCAGAAAGATTGCTTATCCTAGGAGTCCAAGGTTGCAGAGAGCTATGATTGCACATAGTCCAATCTGGGCCACGTGAGACCTGGTCTGTTAAAAAAACAAAATTTTAAATGTTACAACCACCCTATCACAATGTAACAGCCCGGTTTGGCTGGTCAAAAAGACCTTCCGGGCATGAAGACTAATAATGAACTGTTACAGGCTGAATGCCAAGGCCATTTGGGTGGGAAGTCAAAGAAATATCCCAGATACAGTCAAGCAAAAATTGATGGCCCTGGCCTCAGCCACTAATGAAAAGGAGACCTGATAGTTGTCGGCTTTCTGGGTCCTAAATAAAGCATGTGCCCCTGGGTGGTTTTTTTTTTTGTTTTTTTTTTTGCCACTTTAGGTCAAAATGACCAGCAATGCCACCAACTTCGCAGTAGCAGAGCTTGGAAGTCATTCAACAAGACATGGCCTGAGCACTGCCTTTTAAACCTTTATAGCCTGATGGAATGACAGGTATCCGCAACCTCCATGCATGCTGGATGGGGTCTGTGGCAAAAGAAAACTGCCACTGGGGTGTACCAGCCACCTTTTCAACACATGGTTGCCTGGGGCAGCCACCAGGTGTACTTCTCTTGAATGGCAACTCCCTGCCTGCTCCTGGGCCCTGGCAGAGAGAGTGAGCATTCTACAGCCAGATAGCCATGTGTGATTCTGTGATGTGAACTGCCCTTCTCACATGGGTGCTTACAAACTCCACCAGTAAAACTGGACACACTCAATAGAGCTCAGTTATCAGATGAAACTGGTGCATTTAAGATTGTATGCAGCTGGAACCCCAAGGAACTGGTAGGCCCATGAACAAATGGCTAGCCTCCCAGAGGAACCAAGTGATCTGGAAGGGATGCTTCAGCTCCTCCTGTGGCTACTGGAGTCCAAGACTCAGAGACATGCCCACGGATGGTGTGACATGGTTTACTGTGGCTCTGCAAAACAATAAGCAGGGAGGGTTCCCCAGCTTACGGCAGCCATCCCGTCAGTGGATGGCCATCTTTTGACTGAGAGTGGGCCAAGCGACATGTAGTGATGGCTGTACAGGCCACCCCCACCACTACAGCCCGCAACATGTTCACCCACTCGTGGGCCCTTGCCAGCAGCCTAGCCATTTGGTCAGGAGAATGGAAACTGAGTGACTGTGTAGGGACAAGGGCTCTGGAAACAGCTTGTTGCCTCGAAGGGATAAATGCATGTCCCATGAGCTCTGGGACTACCACAGCTGCCCTTGAGAAGGACTTACACCATGGTTTTGGATACCCCATGGGGTTTCACTCTGACCAAGGAATGATCTTCATTGCAGAAATAGCACAACGGTGGGTGCACTCTCATGGAACATGGTGGACCTTCCATGCATCCTGTCACCCGCAGGCCAGTAGAGTCATTGAATGATGGAGCAGCCAACTCACAGAGCAACTGAAGAAAGGCCATCAAGATGGCTTACTGGTGGGTGGAACCCCCAACCAGGGGACAGTGTGGATGCAACATGCTGCACTATCAGCTCAAGGTGCATGCGTGGAATGTGGAGTGCAGCGAGGATAGAGGTAGACCAGGCAGTCGCCTGAGACTGAGCCTGAAAAATACCCATCTTGGTGTTCCCTGCAATTCTTTTTCCTTTTTCCTGTTAGAATGCACGTCTTGGGAGTGATGTGTAGCTCAGGCCACCCCGGAAAGGGTCCCTGGCTCTCATAGAAGCTTTGCTTCCTCCAGGTGCCTTGCCTCCATGAGATTCCAGAGGTGTGGAAGCAGGACCGGGGGCATCAGACGCTAGAGTCCCTCTCGTGGTGCTGGGGACATCTAATCCTTCTAGTTGGTTGGGTGACATAATCAGATGTGTCAAGTTTGTCTAGGACCCAGTCTCCCTTCCTGGTCTGATGACCAAAGCCGCAAGGTCTGGATCAAGCAACAAGGGCAAGGGGTACCTACAGAGGCAGTGGGCTTGGGACAGGGACAGAGAGACGAGGCTGCTACCCTACTCAGCCCAACCTCCGTCCACTAGGCAGGGAGCGCCTGTGGACCCCAGGAGGGGTGTGGTGGGGTACTAACCTGCCAGCCTGCTTTTTCCACCAGGACATGCTGCAGCAGCCTGGAAGTACAACACCTTCACTAGCTCCAACCTGTGGCCACCGCAAGAAGCCTGGTGATGGGTGAGGTCTGCTGCCCTGGGTCTCGCTCTGCCACTGATGGGCGTGAGCTGCCAGTGGATGCACACCAGCATTCCTAACACCTTGGTGCACACCCACAGAACCCGAGCCCTGGTACCCTTGGAGATCTGGCAGCTCTTTATCGAAGGGAGCCAGAGGTGCTGAGTACATGATAGGGATTGACATTCTGGCTGCTTAACAGACTTCTCTGGCAAAATGTCACAACCACACAAAACCTTAGTGGGCTGGTTCTCTGGTGCACCGTGCTACCTTGATTACACAAGTGAAGTGTTCCAGTAACAACAATGACAACAAGGACTGCATGGATGCTAGCACCCTGGGGTCTCATGAGCAGTGTTGCATGGGGAGACTGAGCTCATGCCACTGTGCCACCCATGGGCATTGGCTGGTAAGCCAATGCCTACATACCTGTGTATGGGTCTCTAAACAATCAAGTGAGGGGTGAGAGGTGCGGGAGCTTCTGAGGGCTACATCTTTTTCTGTGGGTGGTCTGGGAGTGATCCAGATGTGAGATGGATGATGTCATATCTGGGAAGCTGGCAGATGGTGAGACCCTGCATATTGGGCATGCTGGGGCAGCCCCAGAAGTCACCCTGGAGAGGGGATGCACTACTGGTCTGCAGCCTGAGGGTGGACACCATGCTCACAGGGACCAACCAGGAAGTAATGATGGCTCTGGCTTATGTTGTACTGTATGAGATTCGGTGCTGTACATAGGAGTCAGTGCTCATGAATCAGTGATAAGAAACCTGTCCCTGGTCATGCGGATGCAGCTTCATCCCCTGTCCCTGCCCTGGCAGCCGAGCAGGCTCCTTCCTTGGGAAGGTTGTGTTAGACAACAGAATTGCTCTAAACTTTTCTTTTAGCCCAACTGGGAGGAGCGGAATGCAACTTCCAACACCTTTGGCTGCATGTGGATAAATCCTTAGGCATACTACAGACAGGCCAAGGAGACCAGGAAGCAGGCCCTCTAGCTGTGGTCGGAGGGGCTCCCCAAAGCCTCCTTCTCTGATATCTTAGCAGCTTCTTACCTGGATTACTCGGACTCTGGCACAGGTGACTGCTATGAAGGCTTAGCCTGCTCGTTATAGTCGTCCTCCTGGGCCTAGTGAACTGGACTTTGGCCATGGCTCAATGGTGTTGCCCTGCAACTGTGTCGGTCATGGTATCTCATCAGTCTGATTGGATAACCTCTGGCTTCAGACCCTGGAAGGTCGGTGGGACTTTGAAATGGACTAGCTTTGCTAAGAGGGATGTGTGGGTTGGAGGTGGACTCCAGGACAGTTTTCTGGGTGGCTGTGGACTGACCCAGTTCTCCCTGCTTTCTCATTTGTGGTTCTTAAGAATAACTGCACACTTTGGGAGGCCAAGGTGAGGGGATTGCCTGAGCTCAAAGGTTTGAAAACAGCCTGGGCAACTTGGCAAGACCTCAACTTGACAATAAATCAAAAAATTAGCCGGGTATGGTAGCATGTGCCTGTAGTTCCAGCTCCTTGGAAGGCTGAGGCAGAAGGATCACCGGAGCCCAGTAGTTTGAGGCTGTGGTGGCCGTGAGCGTGCCACTGCACTCCAACTTGGGCGACAGAGTGAGACTCCAACTCAAAAAAACAAAAAAACAAAAAGAATAACTGCACAATGTGCTGGAATGTTAACATGCTGAGATAGGGCCGGGGTGGGCTCTGCTGCAGTCCCTCCCTACAAACAGAACATCCTTCAATGCTTTAGCCCAGCAGCCACACGAACCCAGGTCTAAAACTCAGGGCAGGATGCTTTCTGGGGTCCCTCAGCTGCTGTGCAAGTGAGGCATGTGGAGATGAGACCCCACCGCCCTGGCAGCCTTCCTGAGCCCTGGTACTGGCTTGCCATGGTTCTATGCCTCTGGCATCCCTTGCTGCTTGTCTATAGGTGATAAATCCGGTTCGTGTAAGCTGTGGTTGTGTATGAGTGTGCTCTGTCTCACCTGGAGCCAACCACCTGGGAGGATTTTTCAAAGTCCAGAGTCTTGGAACTGTTCCTCTCTCAGTCCCTCAGTTCTCAAAGGTGTAGTCTTTGCACCTTTGTATCGACAGTCTCCACGTCAGACTGCTGGGTTACTCAATAACCCATTTCAGCAGACCCTTTCTCTTCTGTTCAGGGTACAAGCTCTAGGCGGTCCTGCACGGCTTGGGGTGTCTCCATGCCCAACCAATGGGAGTAGGGCCCAGGGCTCCGCCCGCAAACGCTGCCCGCGGAGGCAAAGACGCCGGCCCGCGGGTCTGCGCCCGGGCGGAATGGCGGCGACGCTGCGCGTGGAGCCGGCGGGCCGCTGCTGCTGGGACACGCCGGTGCGCATCTCCGTGAGCGGCCTGGCGCCCGGGCAGCCGGTCACGCTGCGCGCGTCCCTGCGCGACGAGAGGGGCGCGCGCTTCCAGGCCCACGCGCGCTACCGCGCCGACGCT
>CAUYQG010239309.1:0-26130 GCA_963574415.1 Tarsius wallacei | reverse complement strand
AATAACAACAACAATAGCTAATATTTACTGAGTACATTCTTCATGCCAGGAACTACTTAAAAATTTTTTTATGTAGGAAACTCATTTAAGCTTCTTAACATTTGTGAGGTAGGAACTCTTACTACCATTCTAAGATAAGGACGCTCAGACACAGAAAGTTTAGGTAGCTTTTCCAGAGTCACATGATGAGTAGGTGGCAGAGCTAAGTAAGAGTTGTTCTAGCCAGGCTTGGTGGCTCAGCCTGTAATCCTGCGCCTTGGGAGGCCAAGGTGAGTGGATTGCCTGAGCCCGCGGGTTCGAGAACTGCCTGGACAACTTGGTGAGACCTCATCTCTACAATAAATCAAAAAATTAACCGGGTGTGGTAGCGCGCGCCTGTAGTTCCAGCTACTTGGAAGGCTGAGGCGGAAGGATCGCCGGAGCCCAGCAGGTCGAGGCTGCGGTGGCCAGGAGCAGCCACTGCACTCCAGTCTAGGTGACAGAGTTGTTCTTAGTCATCATGATTCTGCCTCTCATTGTAGACTAAATATTTTCTAAGTAAATGAAGAGAATTTTGAGAATCTGAGAAAAAGGGAAGAAGAAAAAACTAGAAAGGAAGAGAACTTGAAGAATAGTTTAACAAAGATGGCAACAGGGCTTCCCTATCCACATACTCTAAGATAAACATATTCCTACCAATAGCCCAGAAGGTCTTCTTTATACCTTCCTTCTGCTAACCCCATGACCCACTGCCACAGCTGACAGAATCAAGGGTGTTATCTTCTAAGCTAACAAACACTAAAATCTCAGGCTGGATAAATTAGATTTCCTGCCTAAAGAATGTGAAATTGGAATATGAAGCAAACGAATTCATCAAATCACAGGGCTTGAAATGAAAATATGGTAGAGTTAAAATTAAGCAAAACAAAGACAAATGGGGGAAGAAAGCAGTCATGAGCAGAGAAAAACAGAGAGCAGGAGAATGAGCATACCAGAATGTACAGGCAAGAAACCATATGTACTACATGAGAGATGAAGGGAAGAGTCACAGTCCCCAAACCTCCAGTACAGGTTGCCACATAGCCAGAGGTATTTTGTTTCCTTCCTTCCTACTATGGATTGAAGCTGTATACCAAAAAATCCACCCTAAACATAACGTGTCATTGAAATTAAAGAAAAAGAGTTTTAAGAAAGGAATGACCACTGTTAAAAAGGCCAAGTAGTCAAGAAGAAGGCAGATGGGGAAAAGACCAATAAAAGGTCACTAGTGACTATGAAAGGAACGGTTTAAGTACAGTTTTAGACACTGAAGTCAAATTATTAAGACAAAGGAGAGAAGCAAAGAAATGGAAATGGATATAAACTACTTCACTGAGAAGTTTGGCAATAAAAACACAGGGCAAATAAGAATAATTTTTTTTTTGAGGTGGAGTCTCACTCCATCGCCAAGGCTGGAGTGCAGTAGCATGCTCAAGGCCACCCCAACATTAACCTGCTGGGCTCAGGCGATTCTTCTGCCTCAGCCTTCCAAGTAGCTGGAATTACAGGCACGCACTACCATGCCTGGCTAATTTTTTGATTTATTGTAGAGATGAAGTCTCGCCAAGTTGCCCAGGTTGTTCTCGAACTTGTGGGCTCAGGCAATCTCCACAAAGTGCTGGGATTACAGGCTTAAGCCATCGTGCCCAGCCAAGAACGATAATTTTAAAGGAATGCTAAGTCAAGTGAAAATCCTGTCAGGATTTAGAAAGGCTATGCCTGACTGCATGGAGAGACAAAAAGTCTGTGAGTGGAAACAGAGTTGCAAATAGTATAGAAAAGGAATGGGATAACTCCAGGAATTAGGACAGGACTGGATAAAGCATAGAGAAGAGATTCTTTTATCTTACTAAGGGGAAAATTTAGATTCATTATTCAGTAAATATTTATTCATTCATCCATTTATTTAAAAAGGATTTGTGATGATCGGTAGATTCAAAGTAATGTCAATAAAAATCCAACCAGGATTTTTTTCGTGGATAAACAAGATAGATTATAAAATTTATATAACAAGGCTAACTAGAATAGCCACAAAAATTTTGAAAAAGAACAAAGTTAGAAGATTCATTCCAAAACTTACTATAAGGTTATAATTTCAAAACTTATTATAAAGCTACAGTAATCAAAACAGTGTAGTATGAGTAGAAATTTAGACAAACAGTTATAGTCTAGAAATAGACCCACACAAATATGGTCAATTAATTTTTGCCCAAAAGGTAAGTCAATAGAAAAAGGATAGTCTTTTCAACAAACGATGCTGGAACTATTCTATGTGAAAAACAGAAACAAATACAAACAAACAAAACCCACCTTAACTCATAACTGAAACAATATACAAAAACTAACTCAAAATCTCTGTGACCTTGGGTTATGCTAAGATTTCTTAGCTACAACACAAAAAATGTAAGTTATAAAGGAAAAAATAATAAATTATACTTCATCAAAATAAAAAACTCATGCTCTGAGAGAGACACTGTTAAGAGAATGAAAACACAAGGCACAGGCTGAGAAAAATTATTTGCAAATCACTATCTATCTGATAAAGGACTTGACTGGAATACAAAAAACTCAAAATTCAACAATAAGAAAATAAACAACTGAATAAAAGTGGACAAAACATGAACAGGAATGAAATGCTGATACACACAACAACAGGGATCGATCTCAAATGCATTAAATTAAGTAAAGGACACCAAACTAATAGGGTTACATAGTACAATTCCATTTATATGACACTCTTGACAAAGTTAAAAATTTAAGAATAAGAAACATATTAGAGCACAAGATAACTTTTTAGAACGATAGAATTCTTCTGTATTTGATTATGGTAATGGTTTCTTGCCAATATACAAGGACACCAAAAAAGAGTAAATTATACCATATATAATTTTTTTTAAAAAAGATCTGTGAAATGCCTATGAGGCTCCAGGAATTTGGCTGAGCAGTGGAGAGAGAGGAGTAAATAAGGCAAACTCCATCACTTTCCACATGGTGTTTAAAACTTTAATGAGGTAAAGATGATGGCATATGAAAATAAAATGACTATACTTTATGGTTTTAAAAATCAATAGATAAGGTTAGTTGTGAAAAAAAAGAATTATACAAATATAACTACTTAGAGAATAGTACTGTTCAAGAAAAAAAGAGACAAAAAGACCGCAAAGGATTGGCAAAGAACCTAGTTAAAATAAAAAAGAATGAGTTTCTCTTTAGTTCTGTGTTCATCGATGAAGATCTAGATTTCTCTCAGGAACAACTGGAGTTGTACAAAAGGTTAAGGTAGATCCAAGGTTATAAACAATTCAGACTACTGTTCTCATTCCTACTTCAAGACTGTATTTATTCTACAAAGCTACATAATGCAATATAGCATGTACAAAGACCATTAAAGAAATTTATAAAGAAAACCAACCTGTTCAGAAGGGAGAAACTCACTGTCTTGTTCAGATTCCTGCTGCCTTGGCCTAGTTCTGGACAATTTAGAAACAGACAAGGCTGAGTTGATTTCTTTGTTAGTGCTTTTCTCCAAATTATTCAAACTAGTTCTATTCCCATTTTTGGAGGAAAGTGTTGATGTATATTCTCCAGGAGTTTTAACAAGTCGCACATTTATTGATTTTCCATTTATTTCTACTCCATTCATTTCTTTCACAGCCATCTTTGCATCACTATTTTTTTTAAAAGCAAGAGATGCATATCTAAGATACAAAGCAGAAAACCAAGAGGTTGTTTGTTAATGACTTCAAATTATCCACACTTAAGTTTGTAGTTACTAACTCAAATTTTTCACAAGAATAACTGCTCTTAAAAAATAAAAAGGTTGCTGTACTTACCTTGGAATTAGGAAGACTACTTGGAATAGCTAAATAAAAACCAAGTTAAAGATGGGAAATAAAAAATAGCATTTTGTATAAACTATTTCTTATTAATTTTATATTAAATTTATTGTAAACATTTGCAAAGCTAGTATATGATAAAATTGTAGAGATTAGTGGTCTGAGGACAATTAGTTATCCCTACTAAAAAATATTAAAATTCATTACCATATATGAGCAAACTCCAGATGACTCAAAGGTTTAGGTGTAAAAAGCAAAATTTAAAACATTTAGCAGAACATATAAGGTCTTTATGACCTTAAAGTAGGAAAATATGTAAACAAAAAAGAAAAATAGTTGGAAAATCTAACCAGAATTTTAATAATATAAATCAGAAGAGTTGGGCAAGACATATTCTTATAAAAGCACTAGCTGTAGACAGTGTCAATGAAAGGACATATACCAAATCCTGTGAAGAGCAGGTTTTTTTGAACGATGGAACTAGGGATAAATTGTTATAACCTTGTATTTTTTATTTAACTGTATTTTATAAATTTCCACACAGAATGTATAAAACTTCAAGTAAGAAAAAAAACAAAGCTTTGTTTAAAAAAAGGATTGAACAAGATAGTAACAGAATCAGTTGCATAAATACTCTGAGGATTATACTACTTTAATGTAATGAAATATATTAACATCATATCAATAAGTCAAATGTAGCCCTTTACACTTGGAGACATCACACAGATCATCTACCAGCAACCTGAATGCACTTTTTAATAAAATAGTGAAAAATGAATCACTTCATATTAAATAGTATAGAGTTGGAACCAATTATTTATCGTAATATTTGGCTTATAATGGAATTCTGGGCATTGAGGAACTTATTTATGACAAAAAATCAAAATCTTATATCTTATATTTTTCTGACATGTGGTAACGTGTGAAACAGTCACCAACATGCAGTGCAGGTTCATTGATACATGTTGTACAATAGTAATTTGCTTGACATCTTCCACCTGTTTTTCTATTTAAGCAGACAATGCAGTCTCGTTTTCTTCCTCCCACAATAATGATATGTTAATGTATTGTCCAGTCTGTTCGAAGATGTGGAAGGACACATTTGTGATTCCTGAAAAACACTTCTCAAATGATCAATCATATCTCAGTATATATTCCATCTCTTTATTTGCTTTTCATGTAACTTGAAAGGAAAACTTCAAGGAAACATATATTTTTGAAAATTTTGCACTGGCATAAGTTTGTCCTGGATAATCACCAGTAACAACCTCTATGTCCTGAGAAGGGACATACAAGTGCACAGGGTTAAAAAGCTTATAATCTTAAGTTATTCCATCTTAAGATACTTATTTTTAATAAGTTTCAACCCCAACTACAAATAGGATCCTTGCTTAATAAAGATGTTTCTATCTAAAATATATAGCTATCATTTTAAATAAGACAATAAAGGCATTTTCATTAAGTTATCAACATTGTTGTTTAATACTTCCAAATGGGCTGGCAAGATCACAAAAGAGAAGATAGCAACATACATAGTAACATACATACATACATAGTTTTGGGGAAAAAAGAATGATACAAGTATAATTAGTTACTTATAGAATAGTATTGTACAGAATAAAGAGACAAAAAGACTACAAAGGATTGGCAAGGAGCCTAGCAAAATTTTTTCAAAATGAGTTTCTCTTTAGTAGTATACGTATAGCAGTAGTAGTATATGTGGATGAGGTAGCTATTTACCTAAAGAATATAAGAAGCCTCAACTAAAAAGTAATTAAAATCAGAAATAATAAAATTACATCAATTTTCTGAGCACCTATTATGCTAGGCTTTATTCTTAGTGCTTTACATATTTTAGTCATAATAGTTGCACAGCAATGCTATAAAGGTATTATTATTATCCTCACTTTATAGATGAAGAAGCTGAGGCATAGAAAGATTAAGTAACTTGCCCAAATTTATACATCAAGTTGTTGACAAAGCTGGGAATTGAACCAAAGTTACATATTTCTAGAGCCCATTTTCTTAACTAATGCACTCTACTTCCCCTATGAAATGTATGTAACAAAATGAAGTGTACAAAAATCAATAACTCTCCTATATACTATTAACAAATTATAAAGCATAATGAAAGAAAGATGTGATTAAGAACGGCACCCACTAATAATTGCAGCTATGTGTCTATATAACCTCCTCTACAAGTCTGGGAAATCCCTTTGGGAATGGCCCTTTATTTTATCACCACTATGGCTGAAGTCTGGTATAGAACCTATGGCGAATAGCAGACACAAGGTAATGCACACTGACTGAATTTGGGTAACATACCTGTAATTAGTAGAAGAATCATAAATTGAAATTTCAGAAACTTGGTATTTCTGGAAATGAGACCTTATATCAGCCTAAAAGGAGAGAAATAAAAGTTTATGAAAGCTAAAAAACCAAAAAATATTAACATGAGCAATTAATAAATTTGAAAATGAAGCTGAAAAAAGAAATCTTAGCATACCTCAGACACTGAAGGGCTAAGACCACCAACATGTATTAAATAATCTTTATTTCTTTGTAAGGTTTCAACATTCTTCATTTCTGGTATAGAAAAACATACAACAGAAATGATCATTATTGTGTTGATGTGTTTAAGAGAAAATGTGAACATTTAAAAATATTTCTTGCTTTCTTTTTATTATCTCCAAGTTTGTTATAAAGTTATCAGCAAACATCAACACTACTAAACTAAAGACCAAGAGTCTGGAGTATAGGTTTTAGATTTCTGCACCTTAATCTATCATCTTAAAGATAAAAAAGTTGGATTAGTTGATATAACTCTCTTGTAGCTCAAAAATGGATAAATTACATCCAGCAGAGTAATGTATTACAGTTTGTCCCTCAGTATTCCTGGGGGATTGTTTCTAGAATGCCAAAGTCCACGGATGCTCAAATCCCTTATATAAAATGGCATAGTATTTGCATATAACCTATAAATATGCTCCCATATACCTAATCGTCTTTAGATTAGTTACAATACATAGTACAATGTAAATAGTTGTTATACTGTATTGTTTATGAAATAATGAACAAAAAACTCCTGTACATGTTTAGTACAGACACTTTTCTGGGGGGATTATTTTCAATCCAGTTGGTAAAACCAGTGCATGCAGAACCCATAAGATGGCTGTATATCATAACTAAGAAAAGTGTTTTCCATTTGCCTCTGGTTCTGAGAGAAGTGCTATCTAGAATGATGAATGCACACAGGCTCTTAACTCCTTAGTGCTGACACCGGCTAGAACTAAGATCTGAGAGCTCTCTGATAGCTCTCTTTAAGCACATTCTTTCCAGTAAAACCTTTAAATCAGACAAATATCAATAGCAGGCATTATATAGCTTGTGATATGGACAAGGGCACAAAAGAAAAAAGTGAGAAACAAATTGAGTTAGTTTCTACAAATTTGTAGTTTGAAAACTACAAATACTGGGATTATACTTTTTTTTCATTTTGGACAAAAAAATCAAAATTCTTACACTGCATTTCATAGTCACTGTTGTGAAGAGAACCTGGTCTTAAATAATAAAGGATTCAATGACTTGAGATTTAAATTACTAGCAAATCTTATACCTGGCACATAGGGAGTAAAGTACATAAATATTTGTTGAATGACCCTTTAAGTAGCTTTTATTCATATTATATAATTTTTATATAATAATGGGAGATGTGTAAATTTTATTTTTTTATTAAATAATAATAGTAGTAGTAGTAGTAGTAGCCTAACACTTATTGAATGCTTCCCATGTTCCAGGCAATATGCCAAGCACTTTACATACATCACCTCATGTAATCTCACAACCACTCTGGTAGGTAGCTATTATTATTTTTATTTTACAGATGAGGATACTGAGGTCTTAGAGGAATTTAGGTCACAAATCTATTAAGTGGTGGTGATGGAATTCAAACAGAGACTTTTACCTTTAGGTGAAAAATAGTATCTAAAAAATACCTAACCTTCATTAATTTGCTTTACTTAATTTGTCAACCTGTTTGAATCATAGTGTATTCTATAGAGAAAGAAGTGAAATTACCTACCTTTATAATTTATATTTTTACAGTGGAGTAAAGAAGAAGTAAAGAGCTACAGTGTAGTAAAAAAAAAAAAAGGGCAGTAAATTAGAGTAAGAAGACATACATTCATTACACCCATTATCTTACCTTTCACCAGTTTAAAATGAGATAGGCTACTGCCTACCAAACATACAAAAATCCCTAATCTTGCTGAGCTAATATGTGAGGGTGGGAAGGCAGTCAACATAATGAGTAAGTAAAATGTACAGTAGTGTGATAAGAGATATGAATTAAAATTCAAGGAAAGTAAAAATAGTTTCAATAAAACAAGATGATTTGTCATTTATTTTAAATCGCATATGTGTTAAAATATTCACAGTGGTTATTGCAGTTTGAAGAAATGTCAGATTATTTTATTTTCTTGTATTTTTATATTTTATTTTTAAATGTTAATAAGCATTATTATACAAGCAGGGAAAAATAATAAAATCATTGATGATACAGAAAAACCCACAGAAGTATATAGAAAAAATAAAGGAAGGCAGTATAAACATCATTAGAAATGACAGAAGGGCAATAATCACAGGTAATAAATTATAACTATTATAAGGACAATGTAAAGATGAAAACATTCCTGAAATAGATGAAATTAGTAAAATGAGGGAAAGCAAATAGTTTTCATCATTAACACCAATTTGCTAGATTAATACTTGTTGCATGATGAAAACTGGGAAGCTGGTTCTGTTCATCATGTACCCATGCTTGGAAAGTGCCTGATGAGGCTTCAGAGGAAAGGATTCCCTGAAGGAGGGCTGACGTTGGCCTAGAGTAAAAGGGAGAGAATGTAGGCAACTACCTGCTAACTAAATCTTGGATTTGAGCTTTTTAGCAGTTTTCTCCTCTTTAAAAAAATTAAGCTCCAACTGAACAGTTTTCTCATTTTTTATATTAATAAAGAGAAGCCATAAGCAGGAATAAAATACTGAAGCAGCTTAGTTGCCCAACACAACACAGAAGCAGGTTAAGCACTATTTTACAAATACGCTAGGTCAGAACTTCTTTGTAAATTAAGAACTACCTAGTGTAAACTTCAGATTCCATTTGTCTTGTTCTATTTGATTTTCTTGTATTCCTGAGAAGTCAACTCCTGTCAGGCTCTCTTTAGCATCAAACCAGTCTTCAGTTATTTCTTGGTAATTTCTGCAGTCTATAAAATTGAACACAGTGAGCTACGAATTACATACAACGTTTAACCCTCTAAAAGGTTATCTAAAAACATGGATTAATCAGTATTAATCAGTAATTAATTAATCAGTATTATGACTTCTAGTTTTATGTATAAATCTAAAGATAAATGTTAGCAAAATAAGAAAACCAAGCATAAAGATTCTCTGAGAAGGAATTTTCAGCAGACCCTGAATATAAGTTATTTTTGGTCTGAGTGACCTGCTTTCTAGTTTTCTTTTAATTAACACTGATTCCCAGCTTATTAAAACTTTACTTTTCTGATTTTTTGAATTGTTGTGTATTGGCATAAAGACATATTGCCTTTATATACAGAATAACTGGAAACATTTTTTTTTTTTTGAGTTGGAGTCTCATTCTATCACCCATACTGGAGGGCAGTGGCACACTCATGGCCACCCCAGTGTCGACCAGCTGGGCTCCAGCGATCCTTCTGCCTCAGCCCTCCAAGTAGCTGGAACTAAAGACACTTGCTACCACGCTGGGCTAATTTTTTTTTTTAATTGTAGAGATGCGGTCTCGCCAAGTTGCCTGGGCTGGTCTCGAACCTGTGGACTCAGGCAATCCACTCGCCTTGGCCTCCCAAAGTGCTGGGATTATAGGCTGAGCCATGGAGCCCGGCCTAGAAACATTTTTTAAAAGGTTAGGCAGTGCTGCAGCTCTTTATTTCATTAAAATTAAATTAATTATCTTTTTAGAATGATCTCTTTTCATAGAGGACAAAACTAAAAAAATACAATTTACAGAAATATAAATTAGATACAGGGAATAATTTTCCTATTGGAGACATAAACCAGAATAATAAAAATCCATATTATTACTTGGCCTTATCTGATCTATTAGGTGACCTTAACAATGTCAAGTAGAATAAGAATAAACAACACTTGTAACCAGAACAATCCCATTTAGTCAATTAAAAATATGTATTTACATTAATGAATGAACACAAGGAATATTTTAAACATTGGTTTTCTGGAAACTGTACAAGATAATATATTTTTATACTAACCTTTATCATCAAGTTTCAGCAGGCTAAAGTCTACATTTATATCATCATTTTTTAAACCTTCTTTCTTGGGTGATGTATCTTGTTTAGGACTATTGTCAGGTAATAAAGACATCTGAGGATCAAGGTAATAAAAACAATGAATAAGGATTAACAATGATTACTTTCTAACTATGTGACAGGTACTCCTTCACTGGCCTTATTTAGCCCTCACAGTAATAAAGCCTATAAGAGAAAAATCATTATCAACCTGACTAGATGGGTGGGAAAATAGAATCCAAGTACCTTGTTTCACGTAACACAGTTCAAAGAATTAGAATTTGAACCCAGTCTGTGTATAGTGACTATGTGCTAACACTATTTGGAAAAGTGAGGCACATACACATGAAAAGTACTTCAGATAATAGTTGCATGTATACAAATAAATATTTATCATATTAACATTTAATAGTTATATATTTAATTTAGTGTATGCTTATGTATCTTTTATTTATAAGAATATTTATCTCCTATATGTAAGTGATTTAGTCTTTACACTTAAATTTATGTAAAAAGGAGAATCATTTAAAGAAAAATACAAAGTAACATTATAGGTAATATAGGGTTATGGTAAATTGTGAAGATAGTTCAGGAATGGCTGAAATTTAGAAACACAATACTACACTATATTGGCTTTCATGAATAACCAGTTAATTTAATGAGAGAACATTAAAATGTAATCCCAACCTAAAATATGTATTGTTTTGTAGCCAAAACTTAGATTATAAAAATTGTTATACTGGCATCCTGTACTTGTAAAGATAATTTATTGTTCTCCCTAAATAAGCAGGCTATACCACTACTATCATGAGAGTGAAAATAAAATCCTTAAGAACATCATCCATCATTAAATGGACAGATTGTTTAACAAACTGTTTAAGAAACTTGAATACATAGAAATCTACTTTTGGATCTGTTAATTCTTTGTGGATAATTGAGGTTTTTAAAAATTAACAATAGAATAGATACTCTGTTAAAGTAATTTACTTTTAATCATTTATGTTAGTAGAAAGGAATACATATTAGTCAAGTATTTCACCCTTGACTTTGGAATTCACCTTGGGGAATTAAGACCAACCAAAAAATGAAACCTCAGGGCTGAGACCAAAGTCAGAAAAGAAAAAATAAACTTCAGTTTTCCTACTCTATTGTCTTCTCACTTGATAACAGAATACAACTTATATTACTGCAACACGTCACAATTTGTAGTGTCCTTAGATAGATTAAATCATCTTTCTTGGTTGGCATTGAACAGACATTTGGGGGAACAAGAAAGAATGAGAAAACCTATAACAGGCATTTAAAATTTATTTTCATCATTTCAATAAAAGAGAAATTAAAACTTTCCCCTATCTAAAATAAATACTACTTTACCTCATGAGATTAAGATGCAAGATACTGGTTTTAATCATACTGGCTCAATATGTTGGGGACAATATATTATGGTTTGCCCCAAACAATCCAGGTTTATACCTGTTGTCATGGCAAATTATTAATATTACTCTCTTTCATCTCAAAAGTCTCCTGGTTTGATAACAAATTCTATGGTCACTCTACACAACGTACACTGCTGACATTTGTTTGATCAAGACTCAAGTTAAATACATTACATTTCTTCTAATCAGTTATGTCTCTCAAATGGTAGCACATAAAGCAAGTCAGTTCAAGTGAAAAGAAGGATGTCAGAGTTTCTGAAAATTATAATTTACTTTATTTAAGTCATAAAAATAAAGACTTACACTGATAAACTTTCAAAAAATCTTACTTGAGAGAGTGTCTTTTTTAGGCTTGAAGATATGTCAGCATCACCCGCATTTTGATTACCTAATTCAGAATCTGCTCCTGAAAAGCTAAACAGATAAACACTTCAGGATGAGCAAGATCTAATGTTTGTAAGCAGAGTAGGATGACTATAGTTAGCAACAACGTATTTTATATTTCAAAATAGCTAAAAGAGAGGACTTGAAATGTTCCCAACACAAAGAAATGATCAGTACATGAGGCGATGATATACTGAATACCCTAACTTGATCATTACACATTCTATACATGTAATGTTATATGTACCCCATAAATATGTACAGATATTATGTACTAATAAAAAGATAAGCATTTCATTAAAACATTTATCAATACTTTGAGTGGTGACCAAAACAAAACATTTAAAGTTAAATTTAAAAAATTTTAAAAACTGACAATTTCTAAATTAGATTAAATCATAACTCACACATGTGATTCTTCTTTCATTAGCTGGAAAAAAAAGAAAATGAGAAAAAAATCTGTTTAAAATATTTTTTGTGTAAATGAAGTAAAAATCTGTATTCTTGAATCATATATACATACCCTGGAAGCAAAAGTAGAGAAGGTAGACAATAATTTTGATTCTACTGACAGTGGGGGCAGCTCTTCCAGTGGTATGCCCTTGTATATCTTTTCTTTCAAACTCACATATCTAACTTTTAAATCTTTCAAAAGAGATAGTAGTGCTGATCCTAATTCCTTCTTAGAATTACTTGATAAATTCCTGTTCAAAATTAAGTTAACAAAACTCAATTATTTAGGCCCAAGTCAAACATTTAACACTAATATGTTATATACACTGAGTTCTAATTGTACCAGATATTTATATTTTTTTTCTTTTCAACATTGAGTAAAAGAAAATGAACCACCATAAATGTGTTTTCCTAAGGGCAGTACAAACAACCCTCAACACATAAGCCAGAGAGAACGTGGCAGGATGTCATGCAAAATCCTCTGACTTCATCCTTCCTTGGACTTTATAATAAAATGTCAAATCTGTCTTTTCACTGGATTCATCATCTCAACCATGCACTATTGCTCCTCTATGAAATTCAAATGTATTACTTTTTAGTCTATTATTACCCTTAGGTCAGCTAACAAATCCAGTTAACAATCTACTCATTTTACCCTTCAAAAACGAAAATTAGGCCTGACACAGTGACTCATGCCTGTAATCCCAGCACTTCCAAAGGCCGAGGCAGGCAGATTGTTTGAACCCAGGAGTTCAAGACCAGTCTGGGCAACATAGCAAAATCTCATCTCTAAAAAAATACAAAAATTAGTCAGGCATGATGGTACATGTCTAAAGTCCCAGTTACTCAGGGGGCTGAGGGAGAAGGACTGCCTGAGCCCAGGAGGTCAAGGTTGTGGTAAGCTACTATGATGGTGCCACTGCACTCCAGTCTGGGTAAGAGACTATAACTCAAAAAAAAAAAAAAGATAATGAAATAAACTATCTAGAATAAACTTAAAACTAGTGACAAATTTCCAAGAAAAGACATTTTAAATTAATAAACACCTATTTAATCCTTCCCTATTTTTCATTACAAGTTTGTAAATATCACAACAATGGTGACGACACATCTGATAGTGAACATTTAAAAGGTGCAGCTCTGCTTTTACGGCTCTCTGCATTATTTTCTGACAGCACATCGATGGCACATTCTTCTCCATCTCTTTAGAAAGTTGAAATTCCCTTTAAAATAAAAGATAGGATTATATAAAATTCTAAACATTTTTCTACAGTAATGATATATTTCTAGAAACAGAGTTTAAACTTCACGTATTTTCCTATTAAATTTAACTCTATTTCTACTAAAGATGGAGAGGCTATAGGAACACATAACAGCTCCAGAAAACAAGAATGTTGAGTCAAAGCTAAATATATTCTTTCTAAAAATCAAGAAAGTAAACTAGTATCAAATTCATACCCTCTTCTCCCAAAAAAGGATTCCAATCTAAGGTAATGACTATATCCAGAATTAATGAATTTTTCAACCTAAATCAAGCTTTGGCCAAGATTTTTTAAAGTTATAAGCATTTTGGATGAAATTTTTTTTTTAAAACATATTATCTTTTTAACATAAGACAGTTTATACATTCTTAGTAATTAAGGATCATTAATATAACAAATATGCCGGGCTCGGTGGCTCAGTCTGTAATCCCACGCCTTGGGAGGCTGAGGTGAGTGGCCTGCCTGAGCCCGCAGGTTCGAGACCTGCCTTGGCAACTTGGTGAGACCTCATCTCTACAATAAATCAAAAATTAGCTAGGCATGGTAGCGCGCGCCTGTAGTTCCAGCTACTTGGAAGGCTGAGGTGGAAGGATCGCCGGAGCCCGGCAGGTCGAGGCTGCGGTGGCCGGAAGCGGCCACTGCACTCCAGTCTGGGCGACAGAGTGAGACTCCAACTCAAAAAAAAAAAAACAACAACAAATATTTTGCTGTGCTATTATTATATCAAAAATCCCTAAGTCACTATGTTTTTTTCAGCGTTAGTTTTTGGAGGTCTTCCCTTGTTACTAATTGTCATGTACAGCTGCTCTTAATACTTCTGATTCTGAAAACCAATTATTCTACTTAATTTTATAAAGTTGAGATACCAGATTAAACTCATTAGATGAATGAAGAATGAATGAAGGAAAAAGTAAATGTACTCAGAGCATGGTAACTAACTTGGCTTCTTAGATGTTTCTCTAAGGGTATCTATTACATGCAAAGCAAATTACACAATCAATTAAAACCAATTAAAATATTCCAGTGAAATACTCTAGCTATTTACTTCTTCACATATATAATATTTTCCAAAGGTGCTATTTTGCTTTGGTCTACAGAATAAAATGGAAAATTA
Organism: Tarsius wallacei; assembly: GCA_963574415.1. Taxonomy (NCBI): domain Eukaryota; kingdom Metazoa; phylum Chordata; class Mammalia; order Primates; family Tarsiidae; genus Tarsius; species Tarsius wallacei. The sequence continues at coordinate 11,280 of CAUYQG010239309.1, read as the reverse complement.
AATTAATATGGGTCTAGGTTGAACAAGATAAGACGCCATGAATTTTTAAAGAAATGAGACTGAAATCTCAGTAAGTGAGGAGCCTTAATAGTCTATACTGTTTTGATATTTATTTGTTTGAAGGTAAATAGCTGAAATATATGATTTCTTAAAGTCTCCTTTAGCTATTATTTTATATGGTTAAATATACACAGAAAGCAAATACCACTTTGACTTTTTCCCCAACATGTATCTGCAAACTTATGCAACTGACGTACCTCTCAGGATGTTTCTTTAAGTCTATGATATCAAATGTTTTTCTTAATTCCAAGGAATCCTGAAAGCATAATTTAAAAATTAAATTATAAATATATGACAAACAACAGGTTACCACCTGGAGTTCCAAATTAGTAAGATGTAAGACTCAGCTGGGCTCGGTGGCTCAGCCTGTCACCCCAGCACTTTGGGAGGCTGAGGTGAGTGAACTGCCTGAGCCCGCGGGTTCGAGACCTGCCTGGGCAACTTGGCGAGACCTCATCTCTACAACAACAAAAAAATTAGCCAGGCGTGGTAGTACATGCCTGTAGTTCCAGCTACTTGGAAGGCTGAGGCGGAAGGATCGCCAGAGCCCAGTAGGTCGAGGCTGCAGTCTGGGTGACTGGTGACTCCAACTCAAAAAAAAAAAAAATTGTAAGACTCAACTTCTAATGGACTTTGTGGCAATAGCTACCACGAGAGAAGGATAGAGCTGGTGGTAATCTATACACCCTTTTTCCTCATCCAGCATTTTTTCACAAAAGTTTCAAGATGATTCAATAAACCAAAAACATTTACATTAGCAAACACTTTCTCTTTATAAAGCTAAATAAAATATTACTAATCATATTAATTTACCTTATTTAGAAAATCTCCTTTAAGTTTTAAACTATCAACTGAGTGAGATTTTCCTGATTCTTTTGTCATAGCCATCTGTGTATCTGCACAATCTCGGCCATATGACCAATCTGTATTACAAGCCACACTTCTTTGTTTCTCATTTTGCCATTTGCCAGGCCGTTTTTTATTCATCATTGTTATCTCTGTGTTGCTTGATGTAGATATTACAGAAGATCTTGTACTTGTAGCCCTGCTGGTTGTAAAACAAGCCCTAAAATCAGTGCTGACATCCACTGTCTGATTAACAGTGACTGTACAACTTGTTGCATCTGTCACTGATTTAGTAGATGTTCCTTCCATATTGTGAAAGCATGTTTTATTTGTGGCACTGCTATTAGCAACTTTTAGCGAGCTATCTTCTATTGTCTGATTATCTCTGACTGCAATCCTTGGTAGTATAACAGAAAAACCTAAGGCTGGGTCAGGGGTGTTTGGTAGACTTTTATAATATGAATATCCACAGGCAGAAATTACTGAATCATCAAAAACAGAGGTCCAAGATGTTTGACCATCTTTACAAGGTAGAAGTAATGACTCTAAAGTTTTGTCCTGTGGTAATGTACTACAATTTTCAAGGTGCTGCAATATTTTGTTCTCAACAATTGTATTTCTATAAAAATCTTTACTTTTACTTAATTGAGATTTCCTTTTATCAGTATGAATTTCAGCTTTTAATGCTTTTTGAGGGTTCAGGGAACCACTCTTAGATTGAGATTCCTGGTTTCCAAGAGAATTGCTTCTTAGTACACTGCCATCAAATACTGTGTGGTACATTAAACTAGTCTCTTGCTCCTTACACTTTTCATGCTTTGGTTCATGACATTGTCTTAACATAATAGAATTCTGAAATTTGGAGACATGAGGTGAATCTTCTTGTCCATAAACATCAAGTGAATCTAAAGAAATGACAGAACCACTTTCCAACTGAGCATAATTATCTTCTAAATTGCCAGCACATTTAACTTCATAATTTGAATTTCTTAATTCAACAACTTCCAGAGTAGATATATTTAATGTATTTGTTTGGTCAAAAGATAAATGGTTACTTGTATATTCTTGTTCTTCTGCACTGTGATATTCCTGCTGTGAGTCTTCATCTGTATCATGCTTTTGCATATCTTCAGCAGTTTCTTTATAATTAGCATCTGAAATCTTGTAGATTCTTTCTAAGCTAGCAGTCTTATTATCTTGATGTTCCAAAATATCAAAAAACACCTCCTCTTTCCTCTGCATTTCAGGATCTAATTCTGAATTTAAAAGAACAAGATTTTCCTTCTTTAGTTTTGACTCTGAATAACAGATAGAGTATGTTTCATTCAAGAAATCATAGTCAGTACTGCCTTGAAACTCACTTGACTGAAAGTGAGTACTCTCTCTGTTTGTATCTTGGCTTGCTGAAAAAGAAAGCTCCAATAAGTCTGTTTTGTCAATATTGCTTATTTCTTTGTAATTAGCTCTTTCTAGTGCCAAGGTATCCCGATCATCACAAGGAAAAGTCCATTTGACTTCATCACAATCATTGTAAGATGATACAGTTTCTTCATGATTAGAAACTTTATCTGGTTTAAAAAAAAAAAAGGATAAAACGTTAACAGAAACCACAGAATCTAAACACTAGAAAAAATCCTTAGACATGATGTGACCTAAGTTCTTTCCAATGCAGAAAAACTTTTTACATTATCCATGACAAACATTACTTATGGTAACTGCCATTGAACTGTGTCCTCTCAAAATGCTTATGTTGAAGCCTAATCCATAACATGACAATATTTCAAGATAAGGACTTTGAGAGGTAATTAATTATGTTTAGATGAAATCATGAGGGCAGGACCCTCATGACAGGATTAGTGCCATTGTAAGAAGAGACACGAGAGCTGTTTTCCCTCTCTCTCATGTAAGGACACACCAAGAAGGCAGGCATCTATAAGCCAGAAGATGGCCCCTCACCAAAGCCTGACCAGGTTGTCCCTTTACTCTTAGACTTCCAGAGCTATGAGAAAATAAATTCTGTTGTTTAAGCCACTCAGTTTATTGGATTTTGATATGGCAGCCCAAGCTAAAACACCAGTCAAGATTCTTCTTGAATTCTTTCAATGGAAAGAAGTTTACTATTTATAGGGCAGCTACTGTTTGTAAAAAGGTCTAATAAGAAATTTTTAAAAATAAAAATATTTAAGAAATCTTTGAGTGCCTCCTAATGCCAGTCCTAGACATTGCAAAAACAAAGGAAAAGAAGACATGGGTGCTGCCCCAAATAACTTATGACTTTCATAAAGGTGACAGCTAAGCACACAAAAATGTAATTTAAAAAAAAAGATGACAGAGTTGTGTTGATGAAGCACGCAAGTGCTTCAGAAGAGAAGTAGGCTTCAGAGGAACTTATATTTAAGAAGTATATTGAAAAAAAAAGATACTAATTTATTTTAGGCAAATCCAACAACAAGTACAGCTAGCTGCATAAAAGAACGTGGCTTCTTAAAAAAAAGGAAAAAGAAAGAACGTGGCTTCTTTAGGAAACTGTAAGCCAACTTATCTGAAGTGAAAGAGATCTATGGGAGTAAAAGGAATTGTGACCTGAAAGAGGACTTTTATGATACGCTAAGGAGTTCGGCTATTTCTTTTTCTTTTTGCGTTGGAGTCTCACTCTGTCACCCAGGCTGGAGTGCAGTGGCATAATCATGACGATCAAAGCTCACAGCAGCCTCGACCTCCAGGGCTCAAGTGATCCTTCCACCTCAGCATCAGTAGTAGCTGAGACTACAGGTACACACCACCATGACTGGCTAATTTTTTGGTTTATTGTACAGACAAGGTCTTGCTATGTTGTCCAGGTAGGGTGGTCCTCAAACTCCTGGGCTCAAGCAATCCACCTGCCTTGGCCTCCCAGAGTATACAGGCAAGAGCCACTGTACCCAGTCTTGGTTCTTATTTCTAAGGGAAGAAAAGACCACAGAACACTTCTTAAAAGGGTGGTCATGTGACTACAATTGAGTTGTAGGCATCTCTGGCAACAGTAAAAATGAAGGTCCGAAAGAAGAAAGTAAAGGCAGGTACCAAAAGAGTGCAGAAGCAGGACTCATGGAGAGACTGGTATGAGAGTTTCACAACTGACAAGTCTTGGTGACTGATTGGAAATGGTAGTAAGAGGAAGAGAGAAATCAGTGGTTTCCAATTTTTTTTAAAACCAAGACCACAACTGGAAACATGTTTAATATCATGACTCAGTACACACACACATATGTGTATAAGTAAAACAGAAAATTTACAAAACAGTAATTACTCCATGTCCAATGTATTCTGTTATTTTCTATTTTATCTTATTTCATTTCATTAAAAAACAAAACAAAAAAAAAACTGACCACAATTGGCTAAACTAATTTCATGATTCACAGGTTGGCCAATACCTGTTCAAACATCACTCTAAGATAATGCTAAGGTTTACAGTTTGGTTCTATAGTTGAATGGGAATATTCAGAGCTAAAGAGATAGGTACTTCATGAAGATTAGATTTAGAAGGTGAAGATGAAAAGTGAAGAAGAGGGGGAAGATAATGAGTTAATTCCAGGCAGTGGAATTTGAGATTAGTGATAAGATACCCCAGAAGCAAATGTCCAGTAAGTTGTTATAAATATAGGGTTGGAGATTTGTCAATTTCTTTATACATTCTGGATACAGATGCTTTGTTTTTCACATTTATAATATAAGTGAATTTTCCTAGTTTACTGCTTATCTTTTAACTTTTTTTTTTTTTTTAAAGAGATTAGGTCTTGCTATATTGCCCAGAATGGACTCAAATTCCTGTGCTCAAGCAATCCTCCCACTTTTGACACCCAAGTAGTTGGGACTACATGCATGTGCCACTTCAGCTGGCTTTAACTTTTTATAGTATCATTTAATATCAAAGTTTTTGAGATTATTTAGCTAAATGTATTAGTCTTTTCCTCTACGATTTTGGGTTTTGTGTCTTTAGCCTTCCCTACTAAATAATTATAAAAATATTCTCCTATAATTTCTTCTAATTTTTTGTGTGTAACACAGTCTTTTTATACTATGTAGCATGTATTTTTCTCTTAGCATAAGGTAGGACTCTAACTTAATTTTCTTCTAAAATGGAGGGTCAATTGTTCTAACACCATTTGCTGAATAATCCATTGTTTTCCTTCTGAGTAGAAATAGCATCTTTATCATATTCTGAAGTCCTCTTGTTTCTGTTTAATAATTTTCTAGGCATCTACTTCTATTTATTCTGTTTCATTAACCTATCATCTTTTTGTATTACAGTATTATACTGTTTTAGTTATTATGGCATCATAGGATATTTTTATATCTTCTAGGTTAAGTGTCTTCCTTTATTTTAAAATTTGTTTTACATTCGCTCATCTAGACAAAAAGTTCTTTTTGGGGGTACCATTTTGAATTGCATTAAAAAATCCCATTGGAATTTACTGAGAGAGAACCATTATCACATCCAATCTCTAGCAGCTTTTCCTTAGATTTCTAGCATTTAATGTATAAATAGAAAGTACTCTGTTTATTCCATTAGAGTCCATGACTGATAGCATAATTGTATCATTTTATCACTTTAAAATGGCCTTCTGTATCTTCTTATAATGCTTTTGACATTGATTACATTCTTTAATACCATCACCCTAGATTTTTAAGTTCACTTGTTTTAAATATGTCTCATGAACAATGTAGGATGGAATTTGTTTTAATCTAGAATATCTCTTAATAGTTTAAGTCACATATATTCATAAGCACATCAAGTTTAGTCATTTTGCTTTTTATGCTCTTGCTATTTCTTATTTTCTTTCTACTATTATTAAAGAAAAAGACATTTCAGATTTCCTTAGAAAATCTGGGAAGAAAAAAACATATACTAGTCAACCTGTTCATGCTTTCCTTTTACTATCCCTGAGGGCAAGCATATATGTCAGCAGTTCCTGAAAGCCTAGCCAGCCGAAACCCTCTCTTCCTGTTTACCTTCCCTTCCCTAAATCTTCTATTTTCCTAGACTACCCATAGCCACTAAAAATCACCTGAGTGGATTTTCCAAGTTAAAAACACGCTTATGCTTACCACTTTACTGTAAGGAAGGCTTAAAAAGTAGCAACATTGGAGGGGAAATTGCTTGACATAATTACATTTAGCACTCATCGCCACCCAGAATTTACTTAGGCAACTGGCCTGGACCCTCACCTTCTTGCAGGTTTCCTCCATTACCTTGGTAGCCTTTACCAGATGCTGTCTCCACCACTGCAGAGGCCTGCATCACTCAAGGATATATATTCTAGAAAAGGTATAAATATTAAATAATAAATATTATACTTGGCATAGTTTTAAAAATGATTAGAAATACAAGAAGAATCTGACAAAGTAGCAGTTATAATTAAAGATTCTAGTATCAGAGGGCTAATAAACAATAAAACTGGTAGAACATCTGAGTAACTTTTTAAAAAGCATGAATTGACAGCTACATAAATGACAGACAAAACATACTCTTAAAATTTCCAAGATAAAGTTACTAAAAATCATTGAAATGAATAAAATATACCTCAGTAAAGCTGTTTTTAAAAAGTAATGACAATGGCCCTTTTTATTTATATATAAAATATATATTTGGGGGGGTACATGTGATAATTTGATACATTCATATAATCAACTCAGGGTAATTGGGATATCTATACAATGACTCTTTGAACCCAGGTGCCGCATGAGGAAGTCCAAGCTAGTCACTAGTAGAAAAATCAAGAAACCCCAATGAACACATGAATGATCCTAAAGGGGACTAGCATAAGAAATGTCCAGACCAGGCACAATGGCTCAAGCCTGTAATCCCAGCACTTTAGGGGGCCGCAGTGAGAGGACTGCCTGTGCCCAGGGATTCGAAACCAGCCTGGGCAACTTGGCGAGACCTCATCTCTACAATAAATGAAGTCAGGTGTGGTAGCGCATGCCTGTAGTTACAGCTACTTGGAAGGATGAGGCAAAAGGACTGCCTGAGCCCAGCAGGTCAACGCTGGGGTGGCCATGAGCATGCCACTGCACTTCAGTCTGGGCGACGAAGTGACACTACAACTCAAAAAAAAAAAAAAAAGAGAAAGAAAAAAATGTCCAGCCAACTCACAAAGTCATTCTGAGTCTCTGGACTCTACTTATTTTTACTGTTCATACCCCTAAAAAGCTAAGGTATCATCAGTGGAATTCTGGTGATCAGGTATTAGAATGGTCCTTGAAGAATCTGAAAAAAATAAATTGATTTTCTCTAAATTCTTATTAAACTATTTCAATAATTGACCCTGAAAAAAACCATCTAAGTTCACCCTTTGTGTTCTACAATGAGAAGACATTATAAAGCAGATCTCATTCTATAAAGAGAGCCTGTCTAGCTCTAAATCCTGACTTTGTCACTTAATACATTGTGTATACTTTGACAATTGAAAAAAATTAGTAACATAAGAACACAGACTACCAAAATCTATGAGACACAGTCAAAGTTACAGTCAAAAGAAGTCACAGTTGGCCAGGCTCGGTGGCTCAACCTGTAATCCCAGCACTTTGGGAGGCTGAAGCAAGAGGATTGTCTGAGCTCAGGGGTTCGAGGCCAGCCTGGGAAAATTGGCGAGACCTCATCTCTACAATAAATCGAAAAATTAGCCAGGTGTGGTAGCACACACCTATAGTTCTGGCTACTTGGAAGGTTGAGGCAGAAAGATCACCTGAGCCCAGCAGGTTGATGCTAGGGTGACCATGTGTGTGCCACTGCACTCCAGCCTGGGCAATGGAGTCAGACTCCAACTTAAAAAAAAAAAAAAAAAGAAGAAGTCACAGCTTCAGATGTTTATTATTCAACAAAGTTAGAAATAAATGAATTAAATGGTCAACTCAAGAGCCTAGAAAAGAACTAAAAATAAACCAAAAGAGTTGAGGATAAAATTAGTAGCTAAGACAAAAACAGAAATTACCAATTTAAAAACAGTAGAAGTGATAAATAAAATCAAGAGCTATTCTTTTAATTCAAGTAGATAAATACCAGACCAATCTCACTAAGAGAGGACTGAAACAAAAATCAGCAATGAGAAAAGGAGCATTTTAAAAAGAAAGAAAGAGGTACTTCTAAAAATCGAGATTGCCATGCATACTGCTGATGGATGATTTTAAAATTTAACAGGCTATTTTCTAAGAAAACAAATTTTTAAAGAAAGACTCAAAAACAGATGAACAGAGAATCAACCACGGAAAAAATGTAAAAGACCATTAAAAATACATCTTAACAAGGATGGAAATAATAGACACTGGGGACACCAGTATGGGGCACAATGTTTACTATCCGGGGAATGGGCCACCTGAGACCCAATTCCCACCACTACACAGTAAGTTCATGTAATGAATATGCATGTGTACCCCTTGAATCTAAAATTTTAAAAAATACATCTTATATCAATTCCTATCAAATCGTCTTGGAGCAGAGAAACAATGACAGACTACCTTAAAAACTAACACAAGAAATAAAGCATAGGAGAGATAAGGGAATACTGATTTATGTGGGTATACATTTATATGTGTGAGGAGGAGGGGTTTGCAACTTTAAATAAGGTAGTCAAGGAACACTTTTCAGATAAAGCGAGACTTGAAAAAACTGAAGGTGAGGAAAAGAGTCATGCAAGACACCTATGCAGTGAGGAGGTGACAGCTGGGACAATGGTGTCTGCAGCAGATGAGGTAAGAAGTGATTAGATTTTGGATCTATTAAGGTTTGAACTGAGAGGATTTGTTTTTGTGGAAATGAATGTGAGTTGTGAAAGAAACTGGTTAGTTCTGAGATATAAATTAGATATTCAAATGGAGACATGGAGGTCTGGAGATCACTAAAGTTACCTGGAGCTGCAATGTCCAGTAGCCACATGTGGCTGCTTAGCACTTGAAATGTGACTAATCTGAATTGAGATGTGCTGTAAGGGTAAAACACACATCAGATTTCAAAGACTTAACACAGGAAAAAAGTGAAAAATTTCATTAACATTTTTATTTGATTATAGTTGAAATAATATTTTTGATATACTGGGTTAAATAAAACATTAAAACACTAATCTCACCTGTTCTTGCCTTTTTAAAAGTGGCTGCTAGAAAATTTAAAATCATATATATTGTTTGTATTATATTTCTGCTGGACAGTACTGATCCTAGTTAGTGATATAAATTTGGGTGTCAGATAGAGATTTAAACCTATGAACTTGAATGTAATCACCACTGCTGAATGCAGAAACAGAGTCTCAAGGTCTAGGAGTTGAGGCATTCCAACATTGAAAAAAATTGAAGAGATAAAGAGGAACAAAGGAGTCTGAAGAGGAATAAAATGTGTGGTAAAAGAAAGACCAGAAGATGCAGATATGGAACACTGAAAGACAATTGACAAGGATATTTAAAGGAGGAGGAGGTGATTAACAAAGAGTAAGACTAGAACTCATCACTGAATTTGGTGACACAGAGGTCATTTATAACCTACAAAAATTGATTTGGTCAAATGATGGGAATGAATGTGTGTCTGAAGCAGACTCACAAGAAAAAGAACTAGAGGCATTGAGTACACATTTAATTCATTCAAATTTTTTGCTGTAAAGAAAACAAAGAAAGGAGAAGATGGAAGGGCTCAAGAAAAATTCAAAAGAAAAATTTTAAAAAATTAGAACCAAGAGCAAGATTAAACAAAATGACAAACTATGGAAAATTATTTCAAACAAGGGGGTAATAGTCCTAATGCATACAGTGCTCTTGCAAGCCAATAATATACCAAAAAAGAGTATATAAAAGTTATGTTTGGACAATTCATAAGACTCTTGAGTATCAATATTTATATAATATATATATATATTTGAGTCAGAGTCTCACTCTGTCTTCCAGGCTGGAATACAGTGATACGCTCATGGTCACTGCAGCCTCAACTCACTGGGCTGAGGCAATCCTTCCACCTCAGCCTTCCAAGTAACTAGAACCACAGGAGTGCACCACCACACTCAACTAATTTTTGGTTTATTGTAGAGACTGATCTCAAACCCCTGGGCTGGAATTACAGGAGTGAGCCACCGTGCCTGGTTTAAATATATTTTAAAAGATGTATAAACTTGTTACTATTAAAAATGCAAATTAAAATAGATGGATTTTTTTTGCCTATCAAACTAGTAAAGACTGATCATATGTTGTATTATTAAGGGTGATGAAATGAACATTCATACATATTTAAGAATTTAAATTTTCCCAACCTTATGAAAGATGATTTGGCAATAATGAAATACACAGTGTATGTACTCTTAGACCTAGAAATTCTTTTTCTAGTAATTCCTATGAAAAGAAGTTGTTATATGTTTGAAGATATGAACAATTATGATAATTAAAGAATTATATTTTAGTAATAATTATAAAACAATATCTACCATAAGGAGACTGCTTTAAAAAGTATGGCTTTTTAGTATAGTCTGAAGAAGGGCTGGTTTAACTTTAATTCTAGGGATCCTAAGCACATTGGAAGGGATAGTTTACCTGACTCCCATCTTTTATGGGCCAAAGACTCTGATTTTTGTCCTTTTACTGCCATAAGGCTGTCAAAAGCACAGACTACCCTCTCAGTTATTTTTTTCTAAATTATTAGCAAATTATTTTCACAGTAAAAGTTGTTCCTAATGCTAGACCTAGTTCTTGGGGTTCCCATTCTTTCCCAAGTGGTGACCTGGTAATTTCTCCTTATCTGATTAGTTCTTAGATGGTTTTAAGAAGATTAAAAAATATTTTTTCTAGATTCACTTATAAATAAAATAAGCAGTTTTAGGGAATTTGTGAAAAACAGATAACAATCTTACAAAATTGAGACAGATATTGAGTAGATATTGTGGCAGACAGTGGGACTCACACATCCCCCCCCACCCCAGCTCCCCAACCTCATTTTCAAAACTCCTTGCCAGGTTGACTACTTCTGGGCAGAGTCCTCTGAGCAGAATAAATGTGTATTATCTTAAAATTAAAGCCTGGAATAGCCTACTGGAGATTTAACTAAAAATACACACATTAGTATTTGACAAGTTTCAAGAGGATCCCCTTGCAGCTTTCTAGCTTTTTCTATATATCTACCTTCTCTCAGAAACATTGTCTTGCAATTTCTAACTGCCTAGGCCTTTCTGAACTCCAATCTCTGTCTCAACACAGGGAGACCTCTGCTTTGTTTGAAGTACCTTCTTTTTTTTTTTTTGAGTTGGAGTCTCACTCTGTCACCCAGACTGGAGTGCAGTGGCCGCTCCTGGCCACCGCAGCCTCGACCTGCTGGGCTCCGGCGATCCTTCCACCTCAGCCTTCCAAGTAGCTGGAACTACAGGC
>CAUYQG010239296.1:0-10258 GCA_963574415.1 Tarsius wallacei | reverse complement strand
CTGGAACTACAGGCGCGCGCCACCATGCCTGGCTAATTTTTTGATTTATTGTAGAGATGAGGTCTCGCCAAGTTGCCCAGGCGGGTCTCGAACCCGCGGGCTCAGGCAATCCACTCACCTCAGCCTCCCAAAGCGCGGGATTACAGGCTGAGCCACCGAGCCCACCTTCATTGGATGTTGTTCCCAGTACTTTGCAGGTGCTGTCTTGTGTAATCCTCACCATGACCCTGTGAGTCTGGTAGTATTACTGTCCCCACATTAGAGGTGGGGGAACGGAGGTCCAGAGAGGCTGAGTGACTTGCTTAGGATCATACAGTAGTCACAGGCTGTCCGCCTGGCAGCATCTACAGGTGTGGGGGGGGGCAGGTGTGTGCACTGGTGTTCATGACCTCATGCATCCACAACTGTACGTGGGGTGGACATGGATGTGTCCAGCATAAGTTTTTTATGCGCATCCTGGCTGGCTCTGCTTCCACAGCCTGAAGCATCCTCTCCCTTTGGTCTCCTGATGATGCCTATTCATCTTGGAGAGCTCACTCGGGTGTCACTTCCGCCATGCAGCCCTCTCCGGTTCCTCCAGCTAGGTCAGTTGCATCGTCAGCGCTCCCTGGCGCTGCTGTTTTCTCTCTCTTGCCCTTGAGGGTAAGAGCAGGGACAGGGCGTGTCCCTTCAGGTCTGTGTCACCCGGATGCCTGGAACAGGCCTGACCGGGATGTTCACAGGAGTGCTAACAGCTGCTACTCAGTGGGCATGGTCACACCCCGACCTCACTCAATCCCACATACTAATCTCATCTCAGGCGAGGAAGTGAGTACCCAGGGAGGTTAATTGATGGGCACAGGAACATGGTGGAGAACAGAACAGGGACCCTGAGCTTGGCTCCAGCCCTGCCACTCCCACACCAGGCTCCATCCAGGACATTTTATTTAATTATTTAATTATTTCATTTTTGGAGTTGGGGTCTCACTCTGTCATCCAGGCTGGAGTGCGGTGGCACGATCCTGGCTCACTGCAGCCTCGATGTGCTCAGGCAATCCTTCCGCTTCAGCCTCCTGAGTAGCTGGAAGTACAGGTGCGCACCACCATGCCCAGCTAATGTTTCTAATTTTGGTAGAGATGAGCTCTCGCTGTGTTGCCCAGGCTGGTCTCAAACTCCCGGGCTCAAGCGATCCTCCTGCCTCAGTCTCCCAAAGTGCTGGAATTTCAGGTGTGAGCCATAGTGCCCAGCCTGCTTCTGTTTTTAGACGAGTTAAGCGCAGGAACGAGAAGGGGGAAGGAGCAGAACAAGGAGTTCGAGTCCCAACGGATGTGAACCATCCGTCAGGACAATGGCCACCTTCGGCCCAGCCCTCACTGCCCTTATGATTACTTGGCGTATGCGATGGTGGTGAATGTTTTCACTACTCCCTTTTTCCAGTGAGTGTTCTTGTCCAGTCATGGACTTTTGGCGAATGAAGACCAGTGAATGAATGCGTGGAGAGGTGAGAGAATGCATGAAGCTGAGGCCTGTTCCCTGGGTGCGGGGCGCTTGTAAACCTGTCCTCCTAAGGACATCGTGAGCGTCTACCGGAGTCCGGAGGGCAAGGCCAGGCCCCTACGTGAGGGTCTCTCAGCAGCCCCCCGCCCCTCCCCAGACTGTGTGCCGGGGATCGGAGGCGACGATGAGTGTGACATGCTCGTTCCAGGCCAGGCCTTGGTAAGCGCTCAGCAAACGGGAGACACTTCCTGCTAGGGGTTGGCCTCAGTGAGGGGCAGAGTCCGGCTCCGGCATCAGACCTGCTGGGATGTGTCACTACATGACTGACCTTGCGTGAGTCACATCCTCTCTCCGAGCCTCAGTTTCCTCCTCTGTAAAGTGGGGAGAGCAGTAGGCACTAGTTGTTGTGATGCTGTCGATGAAGCTGCTCACGGCAGAAGCTCTGTCAGGGTAGGCGCCTCCCCTGGGGGCCTCAGAGCTTGTAGAGCCTCATAAACTCCATATGGAACGCTGGATTGACACAGATGACGCCACGGTTACAGCCTGGGCCTTTCATGTACCAGAAACTGCCACTAGCCTCTGACCCTTCAGTGGGTTTATGGGGAGACCCAGCCCCTTGCCGTTTGGCATGGGACCGAGGCTGTGGCCATGCCCTACCTCAAGGGTGCCTGGCTCAGTGGTCATTCCCTTCCAGTCTGACAGTCAGTCAATCAACAAACACTCATCCAGCAGAGAATCTCTGTGCTCTGTGCTGGGCACTGGGGACATAGAAGTGAATCAGAGCTGGTCCCTGGCCTCAGGGGGCTCACAGTCTGGGGGAGATGGCAAGAACATGTCAAGTTCCAAGTACTATGAGAGCCAGAGCAGGCATTGCTCCATCTGGGGTATCGGGGAGGGCTTCCTGGAGGTGGCAGACAATGAATGATCTGAGTCCTCTGTCCTAGGGGGTCTACCAGGGCAGGGGTGGGGAATGGGAAGTGTATGAAGGGGGAGAGCAGTGGGGATGGCCAAGTGCACACTGGGTACCCTGGGGAGCCCCAGGTAGCTTTGCGCAGTGGCAGCCTGGAACCCAGGGGCCTGAAGGGGCAGGGAAGGAGGCGAGGGCAGGCTGGGGGCCCATGTGCCAGGACTCGGTCCTAAGAGCACAAAGGACAGGCCAGGCGCCCCGGGGATTCCCCCATCAATCCTCTCACCGCTCAGTGGCTCTCAACATTTTGCCCCTGTCTATGAAGTTGCTCACAGCAGAAGCTCTGTCCAGGTAAGCGTCTGGCAGGTGGGACACCCGGTGGTCTGGAAGGGTCCGACCTGGTCACTGGGTCCTGTCCGATTCCTCCTGCCCCCTCCAAGCTACTCCTGGCCAGCTTCCCCTTCCTTCTCTTAGATGCTGCCACGTATCCTGGTCCCCACGACTGTAACTTGCTCCAGCCTCTTCCTTGGTTCCCAGATTCTGGTTTGGCCCTCCGGTCCAAGCAACACACCACCAGTGGAGGCTTTCTAAAACGGTGGAGCCATGTGGAAAATGGGAGTAGACATCCAGCCAGCCCCCAGCTGTTGCAGCCATCCCTGCCGAGGCACTAAATGTGAGTGAAGATACCGTGCTGGGCTCAGTTACTCACGCCTGTAATCTCAGCACTTTGGGAGGCAGAGGCTAGAGGATTGCCTGAGCCCAGGGGTTCGAGACCAGCCTGGGCAAATTGGTGAGACCTCAACTCTACAACAAATCAAAAAAATTAGCCAGGTGTGGTGGCATGTGCCTGTGGTTCCAGCTACTTTGAAGGCTGAGGCAGAAGGATCACCTAAGGCCAGCAGGTTGAGGTTGTGGTGACTTTCAGCATGCCACTGCACTCCAGCCTGGGTGACAGAATGAGACGTCTACTCAAAAAAAAAAAGACGCTATCGTGACATCTAGCCAAGCACACCCTTTGGAGGACCTCAGCCCCAGCTGCCATCTGCCACTGCAAAGGGACAGGATGAGAATTGCCCTGCTGGGCCAGGTCAACCCCCAGGACCACGAGTGACTATTAAAAACTGGCATCCTAGGCCATGGCGTGAGTGGTAGTTGTTCCCAGCAATAGATCACTGAAACAAATGGTAAGTTAATACTCACAAAGCCCTCTGGGGTAGACATTAATGCTCCTATTTATCAGGTGGAGAAATAAAGTCCAGAGAGAGGTGTAACTCAGCAAGGTTCACACAGTCAGTCAGCTGGAGGCAGCTGGGGTTGGAACCCTGGCAGGCTCGTCTGTTATCCACTCTCTGTTCTTTCCAGAGCACACGCCCAGCTGCTCAAGGTGGTTGACCAGAACTTGCAGCCAACCCACATGGTTTTGGCCAAATTCCCTGTGTGATTGAGGTGACTGGGTTATTCTCCAGGTGGTTCACTGGGCACCTGCTGCATTCCTGGCCTGTTCTTTTGTAGAGCAGGTTTGTTTTTTCTTCCCCACCAGGGATATGACTCACACACAGGAAAATGCACATGTCGTAGGTGTACAGGATGATGAATTTTTACACCATCGATGTACCCACATGAGAACTACCCAGATCAAGATGTAGAACAATTCTATGGAGGAATACGAAGCCCAATTAGGCCAGCATCAACCGGGTAAATTGAGGAAGGAAATCTCAGGATGAGATTTCACAAATGTTACGAAAAAGTTTAATGATAATAGCCAGAGCTGTAAAAGCTGGTTAGTCAGCTGCAAAACAAAAAAGAAACAAAAAGCAGTTAACCTTTTGCCACTGGTTCTGAGGTAAACCAGTGCTGTTACTTAACCCTGTCTTAAAGAAACAAAACATCACAACAATCACTTCACAAACCTCTGGCAATTTCCTTTTGCAAACTTCCCTTGCGGTCAATTTCCCAGGACCGCACTGAACTCCATTACAGTCTTATAAATACTTCTGTGTAGCCCCTGCCTCTTGGCAGAGACAGACACTCTGCCGCTTGGCCGGCTGTGCTCTTCACAGTGTATCTTCCCCTTAATCAATCTACCTTCTTTTCTTTTTTTGAGCTGGAGTCTCACTTTTGCCCAGGCTGGAGTGCAAAAAGACACGGAGATTCATCCATGTCTTTCTGTATAACAGCAATTCTTTTTTTATTGCCGTATAGTATTCTAATATATGAATATATCACAATTTACTTAATCATTCTGCTGCTGACGGACAGGTGTTTGTTTCTAGATTCGGGGTACTAGGAATCAGGCTGATATGAGCATATTGTCCTGGTAGCTCATGGCTACCGTAGCCTCGACTTGCTGGGCTCAGGAGATCCTTCCGCCTCATCCTTCCAAGTAGCTGGAACTAGAGGCGCACACCACCACGCCAGGCTAATTTTTTTGTGTGTGTGTTGGAGTCTCACTCTGTCACCCAGGCTGGGGTGCAGTGGTATGCTCAAGGCCACCGCAGCCTCAACCTGCTGGGCTCAGGTGATCCTTCTGCCTCAGTCTTCCAAGTGGCTGGAACTTCAGGCATGTGCCACCACGCCTGGCTACTTTTTTTGATTTATAGTGGAGATGAGGTCTCACCAAGTTGCCCAGGCTGGTCTTGAACCCGTAGGCTCAGACAATTCTCTCACCTCGGCCTCCCAAAGTGCTGGGATTATAGGTGTGAGTCATTGCGCCTGGCCGGGCCAGGCTAATTTTTTGATTTGTTGTAGAGATGAGGTCTTACCAAGTTGTCCAGGCTGATCTCGAACGCCTGGACTCAGGCAATCCGCTCACCTCTGTCTCCCAAAATCCTGGGATTACAGGCTTGAGCCACCCCGCCCAGCCCCAATAGTATATGATTTTAAAGCTGTCAGAAATCTGTACTTGTCAGAGCCTTCTATAAATCGCCTTGAACACAAAGCACTTTCCTATTGTAGTTGTTTGCAAAAACTTTTAGGAATGCATCAGAATAAAACAACCATTTATGAATGACAAAAGATTTTAAATGGCCATGGTTAAAGGTCTGATAAGAGTTTATCCTAATGCAATTGAAAAGAAAATTTAATTACCTCTGTGATACATTTTTTGTTTTTGAGTTGGAGTTTCACTCTGTCACCCAGGCCGATGCAGTGGCTCACTCAGACTACTACAGCCTCGACCTGCTAAGTAGCTGTAACCACAGGTGTGCGCCACCATGCCTGACTAATTTTATTGTAGAGATGAGGTCTTGCCAAGTTTCCCCGGTTGGTCTCGAACCCCTGCACTCAGGCAATCCTCTAGCCTCTGCCTCTTAAAGTGCTGGAAGTACAGGCATGAGCCACTGTGCCTGGCTTGTGATATATATTTTAAGATAACAAGTGGAATTATGACTAATAACATTATACCAGGACCTATCAGATCTCTAGAAATTTTATAAAATCTCAAGAACACATATGAAGAATATATATCCAAACAAATATAACACAAAGAGAGTTTAACATTCCTCTGTGTGTGTTTCTCTCTCTCTTCTTTTTTTGATTATTCTTCCTATGTTATTTAACATGTCAAATAAGCCTAATTAATTTCACAGGTCTCTTTTTATAAGAAAAATGGCAAACCTTTGAAATTTTTCAGGAGCCCACTGGAAAATTCCAAAATTATTTCAAGGGCAAAAAGACTTCTTTTAGACTTTGATTTTGGAAAGTTGTCAAAAGATTACACTTTTTGTATTAAATAGAATTAGGTCACTGTGAAACAATATTCAGTTATCCATTTAACTAAACTGATGAAAGACTTCAGAGACAAATATAAACATTTATATAGTTATTTTTTAAAAAGCAAAAACCAGCCGGGCTCAGTGGCTCAGCCTGTAATCCCGCGCTTTGGGAGGCTTAGGTAAGTGGATTGCCTGGGCCTGCGGGTTCGAGACCTGCCTGGGCAACTTGGCGAGACCTCATCTCTACAATAAATCAAAAACTCGCCGGGCGTGGTAGCGCGCACCTGTAGTTCCAGCTACTTGGAAGGCTGAGGCGAAAGGATCGCTGGAGCCCAGCAGGTCGAGGCTGCGGTGGCCGGGAGCGGCCACTGCACTCCAGTCTGGGCGACAGAGTGAGACTCAACTCAAAAAAACCTTAGCATTTTTAACAGAGAAGATTCAGTCTTCTTAAGTAATCACAGACCTAATTTAAAAAAAAACAGGAAATGCAGAGAAATATTTTGATTAGAACACAAAATCCTTTTTTCCCTAGGCAAACTCTACGTTTCCTAGGCAGATTACTTAGAAGGTAAAGAAAAACATTCCATAGTATTTTACCAAAAGAAGACCAATAACCCAAGAAAACTTTATCATTTTAACAAAGAAGATGAAATTTTAGTTCTGCATTGTACTTTTGATATTAAAGTGCATTTCTGAGACCTTTTTAAAAAATGGATTCAATTTTAGCCAACTTGATCACAGAGCACTATGCTGGCCTCCTCCCCCATCAACTTTTTATATCTATTCAAGTTTTGGGGGGGAGGGAGTGGGGGATCTTGCTATGTTGTTTGGTCTATACGTGAATTCCCAGGCTCAGGAATTCAGTTTTTGCCCAGCTCCATTCAGTTTTTGCCTTCATTCTCCTTTTTCAATCTGAAACCACCTTTTCATAACTTCCAAATATGCTGATGAGAATTCTCAACTCTTTTTTTTTTTTTTTTTTGAGTTGGAGTCTCACTCTGTCGTCTAGGCTGGAGTGCAGTGGCATGCTCACGGCCACCCCAGTGTCGACCTGCTGGGCTCCGGTGATCCTTCTGCCTCAGCCTTCCAAGTAGCCGGAACTATAGGCGTGTGCTACCACGCCCGGCTAATTTTTGTTTTATTGTAGAGAAAAGGTCTCTCCAAGTTGCCCAGGTGGGTCTCGAACCCACGGGCTCAGGCAATCCACCCACCTCGGCCTCCCAAAGTGCTGGGATTACAAGCTAAGCCACCAAGCATGGCCTGAACTCTTTTTAAATATATATATTTTTGGCCGGACATGGTGGCTCATGCCTATAATCCTAGCACTTTGGGAGGCTGAAGTGAGAGGATTGCCTGAGCCCATGAGTTTGAGGCCAGCTTGGGCAACTTGGCGAGATCTCATCTCTACAATAAATTTTAAAAAAGTAGCCGGGCATAGTGGTGTGTGCCTGTAGTTCCAGCTACTTGAAAGGATGAGGTGGAAGAGTCACTTGAGCCCAGCAGGTTGAGACTGCAGTGTCTGTGAGCATGCCACTGCACTCCAGCTTGGGTGACAGAGTAAGATTCTAACTCAAAAAAAATTTTTTTTTTCTCCCTAGGTGCTCACGCCTGTAATTGCAGCAATTTAGGAGACCAAGGTAAGAGGGTTGCCTGAGCCCAGGGGTTTGAGACACAGCATGGGCAACATGGTGAGATCTCATCTCTACAAAAAATCAAAAAAATTAGCCGGGCATGGTGGTGTATTCCTGTGGTTCCAGTTACTCGGAAGGTGAGGCAGATGGATTGATCGCCTTAGCCCAGCAGGTCGAGGCTGCAGTGGCCATGAGCATGTTACTGAACTCCAGAGTGAGACTCTGACTCAAAAATATATATGTGTATATTTTTTTCCTTTTTCTTTTAAACCAAAGCTATACTTACCAAGTGACTGAAGTTCAAAGCACTAAGTCTCTTAGGACCAATAAGCAATGAGTTCAAAGCACTAAGTCTCTTAAGACCAAGTTCAAAGCACTAAGTCTCTTAGGACCAATGAGCTGCAGTGGCCGTGAGTATGTCACTGCTCTCCAGAGTGAGACTCTGACTCAAAAATGTATATGTGTATATTTTTTTCCTTTTTCTTTTAAACCAAAGCTATACTTATCAAGTGACTGAAGTTCAAAGCACTAAGTCTCTTAGGACCAAGTTCAAAGTACTAAGTCTCTTAGGACCAATAAGCAATGAGTTCAAAGCACTAAGTTTGTAGTTCCAGCTGCTTGGAAGGCTGAGGCGGAAGGATCACTCAAGCCCAGCAGGTTGAGTTTGCAGTGGCCGTGAGCATGCCACCGCACTCCAGCCTTGGTGACAGTGTGAGACTCCAACTCAAAAAAAAAAAAAAGTCCAGGTACAGTGGCTCAAGCCTGTAGTCCCAGCACTTTGGGAGGCCAAGGTAAGAGGATTGCTTCACTCCAGGAGTTCGAGACCTGCCTGGGCAATGAAAGGACAGACTGAGAGCCGAAAGCCATTTTTTAATCTTGTTCTTAAAACCTGACACAATGATGAGAAAGTAGAAGCTATGTTTTTGGAGAAAT
The DNA here is from genome assembly GCA_963574415.1 of Tarsius wallacei. Classification (NCBI taxonomy): domain Eukaryota; kingdom Metazoa; phylum Chordata; class Mammalia; order Primates; family Tarsiidae; genus Tarsius; species Tarsius wallacei. The sequence goes on along the minus strand of CAUYQG010239296.1, from coordinate 1,597 downwards.
GCACACTTTAGGTAAAATTAACTTTGCCAACTTTGTCTTTTCAGAAACAGACTTCCTGGTGCCAGGTATCAGAGGTATCTCATAGCGGCAACCAAGCTTGCCTAGAGTAAAGGGAATTTACAAGGCCTAAGACCTCATGCATTGGTCAAGAATTGTAAAAGTCACAAAACTTGAAATTATAAAAGTTATAACTGCTCAGCGGAGAGCAGGTGAGGATTCGATCTTCCAGTAAACTGGGCACTATCTACAGGGAAGCCAAGCATCCCCCGAAGCTACCCACTGGGAATGCATAGGAGATAAGGGAAGTATACCCTCCATTAGCTCTAAGGAATGTCGTTCATGTCGTTCGGGAAGGTGCTGTAGCATTAGAATCCTTGTCACGCCCTTCTCTAGGGGCTATGATAATGTGGGTGGACATTAGTGGGTCTCTGTGTCACAGGTTCTCCAAGACATCCACAGGTGGTCGATAAAGAAGTCACGGCAGTCACGTCTACCTGATTGCAACATCTCCAAGGAAAAGGATTTAAGCCAGGGCTTTGGGGGGCTACAGTGCCACACTCACCTAGAGTGTAAGCCCGCTCCCTGTCTGTGGGGGAGAACTTTTCTTAAATAAATCTTCTCTCACCTCTTTGGTTGTTGCAATTCTTTGCATTTACTCAGATCTCTGGGTTGCCAGCATGCACCTTCGGCTTGCCGGCTCCGGCTGTGCTGCGCCTCGTCTCTCCGTCCATCCATTCACCCTCACCCTATCCGGACCCTAACACACAACTTGGTGAGGCCTCATCTTTACAATAAATCAAAAAAATTAGTCCAGCATGGTGATGTGCACCTGTAGTTCCAGTTACTTGGAAGGCTGAGGCAGAAGGATCGCCTGAACCCAGCAAGTCGAGGCTGTGGTGGCCGTGAGCGTGCCACTGCACTCCAGTCTGGGCAACAGAGTGAGACTCCAACTCAAAAAATAAATGCATAAGTAAAATAAAAATAAATTAAAAAAGAGAAAAACAGAAATTTAATAACATGTGTATCTCATGTATACACAAAAGATACCTAGAGAAATAAATAAAATCTGAGCAGGGGCTCTGAATTCAGGCTTAAACACCATCTCCAGCTGAAGTAAAGAAAGAAGGGTTTAGGGTGGTCAGTTATGGGGAGATGCCTGGGAAAAGCATGATAAACAAGAATGAGGTTTTTTTATGCAGATTTATGTTGGTGTCTTCTCCATTGTAGGTACTAAAATGAGTAAATTGCTGGCATAGAGCAGGAGATGTTATTTATAGATGCTAATTTCCCTTACAAAAAGATAAATTAAGAAAAAATTGATCAAGACCAGGGTCTTGCCATGTTGTCCAGGCTGGTGTTAAACTCTTGGGCTCAAGCTATCCTCCTGCCTCAGTCACCCAAGTAGCTGGGATTACAGGCACACACCACTGCACATGGCCAAAAGGACAACTTCTATTCTGCTTTCAGAGCTTCTTCTCTGGCTACTGGTTCTCAGGATCAGGCGGATGCCAAGGACGCACACACACACCCACACACACACACACACACACACACACACACAAAGAAGAGCTGGGGGCTGGCGACAGTGACCAGCCGG
>CAUYQG010239294.1:0-15260 GCA_963574415.1 Tarsius wallacei | reverse complement strand
AAATTCTAGTCTCATGAACGTAAAACTAATTATGCTGGGTGGAAAATACCCTCAGTTTGGGTATGTTTAAAGTGCTTATCTTAACTTGGATGGATTTAGAGTCTGTCATACTCAGTGATCTATCACAGAAACAAAGAACAGCTTTCCATATGTTCTCACTCATAAACGGACCTTGAACAATTATTATAATACTATAAGAAAGGAATTGGCAGTAGTGGGAAACTGTCCAGGGAGGAGGGAGGATTGGCAGTTGAGGGAAACTGCTAGGGGAGGGAGGGGCACACCTCATTAACAAGGGTGCCTGCATAATCAACGTTTGTATACCTAACCCTGAAAAAAAAAATAAATAAAAATATAAATTTTAAAAAAGAAAATATACAAGCAGCCAACAGACACATGAAAACATGCTCAGCCTCACTAGTCATCAAAGAAATGCAAATCAAAACCACATTGAGATATCACCTACCTCCAGTAAGAATGGCCATCGTTAACAAAACAAAAGCAACAGATGCTGGTGAGGATGCAGAATAAAGGGAATACCTCCACACTGTTGGTGGGAATGTAAATTAGTACAACCTTTGTGGAAAACAGTGTGACTATTTCTAAAAGAACTAGAAATTGACCTTCCATGTGACCCAGCAATCCCCCTTCTGGGTATATACCCGGAGGAACTCAAATTATTCTACAAAAAAGGTACCTGTGCATGTATGTTTATTGCAGCAATATTCACAATAAAAAAAACATGGAACCAACTGTGCTGCCCATCGAAACCAGACCAGATTTTTAAAATGTGGTACATATACACAGTGGAATATTATGCAGCCATAAAGAAGGGCAAAATTATGGACTTCATAGCAACTGGATGGATTTTGATTCTATCATACTCAGTGATCTATCACAGAAACAAAGAACTAAGTACCAAAAGTTTTCACACATAAGTGGACCCCAAACTCCTATCATAATACTACAAAGAAGGGATTTTCAGTAGTGGGACACTGCCGGGGGGTGGGGTAAATAATATTAATAAGGGTGACTGATTCTAACCCAGACGAAGTGAGATCCAATGGGAAGCCCAAAACCTCACCTGTACCTAAACCACTTATGTACACAATCCTGACTTGTGCCCTACAACTTTAAAATAAAATAAAATTCAAAAAAAAACTAAAGCTAGCAACAGTGAGGGAGTTGCACCAGAGTTTTGAGTTCTGTGGTTCTAACATTCCAAAAAAATTTGTTCCCATCTTGATTTTTTTGTTTGTTCATTTTAAAGATGCAGGGTTCAATTCAGGGTTAGGTAGATAAGGGATCATCATACAGGTAAAGTTTGGGGGAAATTTTTTAAATAGCAATAAACTCTTGCATTTTTCCAAGGCCTTGCAGCAACCAAGCACCTTCTCATACATACATCATAAAAAGTGATCCATCCATTAACTGTAAGGAGGCAGGACCCTTACTATCACTCTATTTCACAAAGGTTCAGCTTCCTTATCTGTCAGGTGTTCATTGGCACACTAACCCTCACTTGTGAGGCTAGTCTCTCATGATTTAGTATATCTGTTGCATGATGAGAACTCAATAAATAGTTTGTAAATAGATTAGTAAACTACCTGGCATGAATGTAACTTACTTCCTTCCAAACTCATAGAATCTTCTACTTTTTAAAACGACCCAAGTTCTCACCCTAGAAGTTTCTGCAGAAAAGACAGGCTCCTCCTGAATATACCTATGGACTGACTGTATTGGGTGAGAAGTAATGTCTGGTGTGTGTAGCCTCCTGGTTGTGGCCTTTCACCTCCCACTCCAAATGCCTCCTCTCTACTTCCTATCTGGACAACTCATTTGTGCTCCTGCTGCCTGATCCATGCTCTGGCTCTACATCTTTTAACCTCAAGCATGAACAGAACCCTTTCTCCTTCATTCCTCAAAGCACCCAGATACAATGCCACTATGTGAGACAGATTTTATTGAAAGACTCAGGAAGAGGAAAAAAATTACAGCATGAGATAGAAAGAAATTTACTCTTAGACATTGCTGCTTCTAAAGTTCATCAGTCAAGCCCTCCCAGGCCATTTCTCTCCCAGGGTACAAATTTGCTGCTGTGTTGCTGTGGCCTGCATTCTCTCAACAGATTCTCTCGCCTACCACCTGGTTCTAACCATTTCCTTACCCAGCTCTCTGACTCCTACCTCTAAGTTTCTAAGATCCTCCAGGAGAATCTTAAAAAAAAAAAAACTTTATTATTTTATTATAGAAAATTTTAGATCCCTTTGATCAGTCTCTCCTTTCCAAAGTAAACCCTGGAAACTTATCTTTTATAGTCAAAGGCCCACAATAATAATTTTTAAAAAGCATGAATTCTGCCACTGCTCCCTGCTACCCTCAGAATATAGAAATGACTGCAGCCTGATTCTACATAAGAATTCTTCCTTCACACTGCACAAAGTAGGTCCTTAATTCCTATCAGTTTCTCATGTACTAAGGCTAGAGAAGTTAGTGACTTGCCAAAGAGCTATTTGATTGAATAAACATGAAGTGTCAGCCTACTTGGAGCAAACTCAGGTTAGTGGCTCACCTGATTCAGAACTCAGGTGTGACCACTCAGCACTTTCAGTTATGTGGGCCTGGAAATATGTAGACACTTTCCTTTCTGAAACAGCTAAGTACTCTCAGCTCTACTGTGCCAAACGAGTGTCTCTTCCTGGTCTTGAGATGTTCATGCAGATGACAAACTCCCACCTTAGTCTTCCACCTTGGCCTTATCCTTCTTTGAATCTTATTTGAGTTGACCTCACTGTTCATCGTGGCCTGCTGTATTCAGATACCAGCAACAGGAACAGACACTGGGAACTTTAGACAGAAAAGGAACTCATTGAAGGATATTGACAGCTAATAGAATTTTAGGGAGGACTGGGCAATTCTAGAAAAGGCTGGAGCTGCACAGTCAAGAGCTAAGTCCAAAAAAAGTAGACTCAAAAAAATCTTGGAGCTATGTGATCAAATAGAGTGGAAGGTGGAAACAATGGGGAAGCGGACAATACTGTAAGCCTGAGGACCAAGTATGATAGTCCAAGAGAGAGATGACAACGGTCTGCACTAAGGCAGACGTTGCTGAGATGGAGATAGGTGGACAGATTCAGGAAACACCTGGAATGGAGGATTGATAACACCTGCAGACTAATTAGATGGACATGACCGAATAGAAGCATTCTAAGACCACTCCTAGAGGCTAGTTGGGTAATGGGACACATGACTGTGTCACTGACCGCAATGGTGAACACAGGTGGAGAAGCAGGGATAGAGAAGGATGGCAGAGGGAGGGGGTGAGAGCCATTTGAGACATGTGAAGGTATAAAAAGCAGATGGACTGAAGCTCAGGGGAGATGTTGGGAAGGAACTCAGAATGAGTGTCTAAGAGAGTGCTGGTGTTTGAAGCCAATGGAATACATGAGGCTGCTGAAGGAGAGAGTGCAGAGAATAAAAACGTATTAAGGCCGGAACCAGGATGACCAACTCATCTCAGTTTAGTTGATATTTTCTTGGTTTAGAACATTATAAAAAATCCTTCAGCCCCAGTCAGAACCCATCGTATAGGGAGTAAGAAATAACATGACAAGGAGAACATGAATCCTGCCATCTCACTCCCCTCCATGGGCACCACTCGCTCCCCCACCTGCTCCACCAACTGCCTGTCCCTGGGCTCCATCTAGTTGCCCGGTGTCTGGTCCACCAGCAGTGTGGTCAGCGTCTATGCAGGCCCTAGGGCTCCCAAATCTCCATCCTGCTCCACCAGCTTCTGATGCGGCTGGGGGTCCTGGGGCCTGGCCGTGGGTGGCTGGGAATCTGGGGGACATCCAGAGAGAGGAGAAGGAGACCATGCAAGACCTGAATGACTGCATGGCCTCCTACCTGAACAGGATGAGAGGCCTGGAGATGGAGAATCAGAGACTGGAGAGCAAAATCTGGAACGCCTGGAGAAGAGACCTCAGGTCAGGACTGGGGGCATTACTTCAAGACCATCCAGGACCTGAGGGCTCAGATACTTGCAATTTCTGTGGACAATGCCCTCATCATTCTGCAGATTGACAATGCCCATCTTGCTGTTGATGACTTTAGAGTCAAGTGTGAGACAGGGCTAGTCATGAAACAGTCTGTAGAGAGCAACATCCATGGGCTCCACAAGGTCATTGATGACACCAGTGTCACCCGACTGCAGCTGGAGGCAGAAACCAAGGCTTTCAAGGAGGAGCTCCTCTTCATGAAGAAGAAATACGAAACAGAAATAAAATGCCTACAAGGCCAGAATGCCAGCACTGTGCCAGGCCCAGGTTGACTGTGGAGGTAGACACCCCCGAATCTCCAAACCTCTGCAGGAGCATGGCAGGCATATGGGTCCCATGTGAGGAGCTGGCTCAGAAGAACTGAGAGGAGCTGGACAAGTACTGGTCCATGCAGCTTGAGGAGGACACCACAGTGGTCACCATGCAGTCCGCTAAGATCAGAGCTGTGGAGATGACATGCATGGAGCTGAGACTTACAGTGCAGTCCTTGGAGATCGACCTGGACACGACGAGGAATCTGACGGCCACCCAGGAGGACAGCCGGAGGGAGGTGGAGGCCCACAAGGCCATGCAGGGGGAGCAGCTCGTGGGGCCCTGCTGCACCTGGAGTCCCAGCTGGCACAGACGCCGTCAGAGGGCCAGCGCCAGGCCCAGGAGCAGGAGGCCCTACAAACATCGCCACCTACTGCCACCTGCTGGAGGGCAGGGAGGACATTAGTCTCTGTGACGTCCTGGATGGGAGCAGCTCCATTCAGACCATCCAAAAGACCCGCAGGATAGTGGACGGCAAAGTGGTATCTGAAACCAGGGACACCAAAGTTCTGAGGCAGTGAGATAGTGGGAGCGGGATACTTTTTGGGGGGAGCAGGAGGCCAGTAAAAATTCAGAGGTAAGAAGAAGGAGAAGAAGAAAGAAAGGACATGAAAGGGAGAGGGTTAAGCGGGCCCTGAGCATGTTCCATAATCCTAAAAGAAAAGGGTTGGCAGTAGTAGGATACTGCCAGGGTAGGGATGCGGACATAACATCAATAAGGGTACCTGATCTCAAACCAGGCAAAGTAGGGAACAAAAGGAGGCCCAGACTTTACCTGTACGATGACCACTTGTATACCTACTCCTGAATTGTACCCCACATCTTTAAAATAAAAAACTTTAAAAAAAAAGAAAGAAAGAAAGAAGATTTGCTCAAAGACATTTAGTTGGTTGATTGCAAAACCATGACTGGAACCCAGACTCCTTAACTGCTAGGCCATGGTATTTTCTTCACACTCTGCCAGACGAGAGTTAAACTGAGCTAAATAAATAGAAAAGCAAGTATTAGGGTTCAATTTCTAGATTCTGGACTCACAATGTATATGACCTGTGGAAAAGCAGTTATTCCCTTTCCTTACCTAAAAAATAAAAATAATATATGTATGGGGTAGGGGGAAGGAAAGACTTATTTTATGGAAGACAGGCCCCTTGTAGTACAGACTTCCTCCACTAGGCAAGTATTTTAGGAATCCATCAGCGTCAGTGTACAAGCTAGTGTTGCTGTGAGAGGCTGTGTTGGGCTTCAGTGAATTTTTGGGGGGGAGGGGGTCTTTCAATGAGTTTGCCCATTTCATGATGGGTGGTTTATAAGTGCATCCACCCACACAGTACTGAGTATTCAGTAGTTTTTTTTTTTTCCACAACAGCATGACCCTTGTGCCCCACCCTCCCTATTCACCTGATCTTTCCCCAAGCAGCTTTTTGTTTTGTTTCCCTGATGCAAAAAAGTCCTCAAAGGAACATGTTTTGCCAACGTGGCAGAGGTGAAACAAAAAATGGTAGATGCACTAAAAAGCATCAAAATCGACAAGTTCAAAAACCGTTTTGAGCAGTGGGAAAAGTGTCTACAAGATGTATTGCATCAAATGAAAAGTACTTTGAAAGTGACTAAAGTTTAAACGTGTAAGAATAAATACATATTTTTTAATAAATAAATTTGAGGGCCCTTTTGAGGGGGTCCCATTGTATATTTCCTAATCCCAGGATGAAGTATAGGGTCAAATAAAAACATAGGGGCTTTAAGAGACAGAGATTCTGCCAGGAAGCTGACAAGAGAGGAAGGAGTCATGGACAAATAGACCTCTCCTCAGATTTTGGAATCCAACCACAGGTGCTGGATCTCCCACCGCCCAGCCCTCACACTGGTTTAAAAAGTTCAACTCTCACTAGAGTGTCCTCATCACCCCTTTGAAAAATATGGTTCCACTACTAAAACTGTCTGGAGTAAAATATACTTCCTCCAGAAAATGCTGGTGAATTTATCACAACTGGGCTGTTCATCTGTTAAAAAGCAGAATGGCACTTATTGCCAATTGCTCGTGTTATGGGAGAAAGGAAACAGGGAGCCTAATAAGCTTGGTTAATTTTTTTCTTTTATGGCTCCAGCAACTGCACTAAATATTCCGTCTGCTTTTCTTATGCAATTTGGAGGCTGCTCTGAACTTCAGAAGTGTTACAAGGAAGGTTCCAGCAGAACCTTGTGCTGTCGCCTCAGAGGAGACCCTGGCAGCAAGAAGTTCCAAGAACCACACCCCAGGGGTCGCCCTGCTAGGGGTCTGTGTGATCACTGATCAATTTACAAAATAGAGAACATCATTTAGTGGCTCAGCCTGTAATCCCGTGCTTTGGGAGACTGAGGTGAGTGGATTGCCTGAGCCCACGGGTTCGAGACCCACCTGGGCAACTTGGCAAGACCTCATCTCTAGAATAAATCAAAAACTAGCCGGGCGTAGTAGCATGTGCCTGTAGTTCTGGCTACTTGGAAGGCTGAGTGGAAGGATCACCGGAGCCCAGCAGGTCGAGGTTGCGGTGGCCGGGAGCATGCCACTGCCCTCCAGCCTGGGCAACAGAGTGAGACTCCAACTCAAAAAAAAAAAAAAAAATCCGTCGGTGGGCAAGTTATCTGCAGGATTTGGCTGAACTGATATCGAAATCTGCTGGGATCTCACTGTGTTTTAAAGACACATAGAGAAGCAGTGGTATTCTCAGTTGGACCCCTGTCTAAGCTCTGACACTTTGAACTTGGGTAATATCCGGGGACACGCAGAAGGCCTACTGCAAGTGCTCATCCCATACCATCCCACAAAACTCACGTCTCCGCCCTGATGCTCCTGCTTCTTTCATTCATCAACTACTTAAAGAGTTGGAGAGCATCTGCCATAGATCACACACTGCTTTCTCTGGAGCATGATGCTGCCCAAAGAACATGCTGCTTCTCAAAGAAAGGCCTATTTTTCAACACCGGCTCTAACATGTAACTGAGCTTCCTGGTCAATGCGGTTCAAAAAGAAGAGATTCCTGAGAAAAATGGGAATATTCTCATCTGGACCGTTTAATATGGTAGCCACGAGCTGTGTGTGGCTAATGAGCTCTTGAAATGTGGTCAGGGTGAGACTGAGGAACTGAATTTTTAATTGGGTATAATTGTAATTCATGCAAATGTAAATTTAAATAGCCACATGTAACTAGTGGCTATTGTATTAGATAACACAGACATAGCCTGTTGCAGCCTCAGTTCTCTCATCTGTAAGATGGTGCTGTAAAAATAGCATCTGTAAAATACATTCTGAACAGGATTGTTTTGAGACTTGGAAGTTATTATGCATGTAAAGCATCTTAACATATAATCCGTGCCCCTAGCCTGTGCCTGGCACTGAGCCAGGGCTCGGTAAGACAACAAAGTGGAACCCCCTATGGATCCACCTTCATTTGGTCCTAGAATCAGTGCTCTGATATTAACTGGGGGTGTCGGGCAGCATAAGGATTCTGATCAGCACTTGTCCTGAGGCCATAGGAAAGCAATCCATCTTTTAGGGAACTTTTCCGTTGGTGGCCAAGAATGTTCTGCATGAGGAAACCTGTTAACTGCTTCATGTGAGCGAATATTTACAGGAAGTTAGAAAATGCTGACTTTAGCTAAGGAAAATGCCTCTCTGTGGAGTTTTATGGCCGATTAATGCCCTGGAATTTCATTGAGGGGATTTATAGATAAAGGTTACTAACTAACTACAAACTGTATTTTCAAACATGTGCTCAAGAACGAGGCTCTGTTCAAGGCATGGCATGGGGCTTTCAAGGGGCAAAGGAGAGCTCTTTTAATAGAATATCATATAAAACCAAATTATATTGCTCCAAAGTTGACAGCCACAGGCAGTATCTCACAAAGTCAAAGACTCTCAGCCTGGGAAGAGCCTTAAAGGTCATCTCATCCCTGTCTCCTCTCATGACTAAATCCACCCAACATGTTGATTTCAGCTTGGGTGACCCCTGCGATGGAGTGTCTCCATTCGTCCTAAGGCAGCTCATTTCATTTTACATTGGACATGTGATTTCTTAGAAAGAACTTCCAGTGGCAAGCAAAAATCCAGGGAAGGAACGTGGTTATCTTAGAAGAGTTTGGAGTGCTATTGTTTTCAACTCTGTAAAACATAAAATACGAATAATAGTGTAGGGCTGTTGGAAAGACCAAGCCAGATAGAGATGCAATGTGATATGTTCCATGCCATTCCCTTCCCCTGACCCTGCTTCTCTCTCTCTGGGGGTGAACTGATGATTGATAACTTCTCACAGGACCTCCCACAGTGGTAACAGCAATAGTTGTAGCAATAGTATTAGTTGCACAGCTAAGTCATACCATTTTTTATTAATACAATTATTCCTAAATCCTCTTTGACAGACTTGTAAATTTATGTACATGGCTCATGTTGCTTTACCAGGCTCCCGTGAGATTTCAAGTGACTTGTGGTCTTCATGATTCAACAGAAACAGTTTGATGTGCCTGTGATGGGCAGAGCCCAGGAAACTGCAATGTGAATCATATCTAGAATGTGTCCATCACCCCAGCCTCACTCTCAGTAATGATGATGGTGATGTGTAAGATAAGTAATTGCAATAGTATAGGTTTTTTAGTATGACCAAGCATCAGGCACGATATTAAGTAGTTAGCATAGATAATTACATTTAATCTTAACAGCAATGTTGCAAGGTAGGTATTGTTATTCTGATATACATTTGGCAGAGAAGACAACTGAGCCAGACATATTAAATAACTTCCTCAGAAACTGAGCTGTAAATAATCAGGGCAAACCCACTCCAGACTTTGTGCTCTTTTCCACCACATCATGGAGGTGTTCAGAGTGCAGGCTCTGAAGCCAGCCAAGAAGGACGCCCATCCCAAAGGCCCAGAGATGGGCAAGAGATTATTGTATAGTAACAATCCCAGGGAAAGCAAACAGACCTTGACCTAAAAGTGGAGAAAAAGAGAAGCAGATGGATGGAAATACTTTAGGAAGATAAGATTCATAAGACTTGAGGCTTGGTTGGATGTGTGGCTGGAAACTTTCTCTGAGGAAGGGAATAGGAAGGCCAGTGTTCATCAGGGTGACACTAAGTTTCCTACAAATTTGTGAAATGCTGGAAAATCAAGTCATTGGACAAGAAAATGAAGATGCTTAAAAAACAAACACCATCAACTTTCATAAAAATAAATTTGACCATTGGAGTCGTCTGAATGAGTAACCTGTAAGAAGATTCTTTCCAGAGACCTGGATTCCAAGCTCCAATGTCTTTAGCCATTTTTTTTCACCTAACCTCTCTTTCCCTGCACTTTAAACACATTCATCTCCCAGGTAAATCTGCAACCACTTCTAGTGATCCAGAGGCTTTATTTTCTAAACCCTGAATCCTGTCCAGTTCTCTGTTAATTTTTACGTCAGGCCCCAGCATTCTATTTGGATTAATTGAAATCATGGATATACACTAGGGTTCCACACTCCATGTGCAAGTGATTTCCAAAATTTTTATCCAACTGGGAACAACTGGCATTTATTGGTACCTGCTCTAGCAATTTACATTTATTAACTATTTTACCCTTTGCTTTACTCTGTGAGACGGGTCCTATGATCATTCCCATTTTATAGATGAAGACACAGAGGTCAAGGAGCTTGCCAAGTAGTACATGGTTAAGCCAGAGTTTGAATGCTGGCATCCAAATGCCATAGCCTATAATTCAAAGCAGATAGTCTATTTTTAGTTCAGGTCAAAGTCTTTATTGAGCCCCTCGCATGTGCATCTTTACCTGTGAGGGGCTACATCTTCTACTTTAAGGCAGAGTATCAAAGTACCATAGAAAATCAGAATTCAGGACAGCTAATCAAGCTTTCAAATTATATAGGAAAATTAATGCCCAAGGAGGGACAGTGAGCTATCTAAGGTCACTTGGTCATGGCAAAGCCTGAATTCAAAACTTGGTCTCTCATTTCATTGCTGTTTCAATGATATGCAGTATAAGAAATGACTTTGAAAACAATCTGCTCTACAAGTTTACAATACTGTTATTATTGTTAATACCATCCCTAACTCACCAGGCACGAAACATTTTTCACATAATAAGTGGCTAACAGATATGCTTAGGCTATAAAAAGTGAACCTAGGGATATAATTTAAAACTTAAGGTCCTAGGTAGATAAGGCCTTTTTGAAAATATATATAAAAGGTGTTTTTTGCAGGACCAACATTCCATTAGTACTTCAAATCATTAATCATATTTTGTGGTTAAGGTCAGCCCAATGCCTTTCCCTGTAAACTTTTAATGTATTAGAAACAGGTGACCTGCTTCCTGGACTCTCCTTCAGTAGTGAAGCACTTGGGGAAAATTGCAGTAGATTAGCTACTCTGGTCCAGGCTAATGAGAGCCTGCAATGCCTATGAAAGTGCACTGTGGAATTGGGCAGATGTGTCATGGGAGTGCGTGGCTCAGACTACAGAAGTCAGTCGGGGAAACAAGATTGCCACTTTATAAAGCAAGAAACTAAGGCTCCCGAGGGCCTCTGTGCACAGTAACTGAACTAAGAATTGAAGGAAGCAATAAACCCAACTCACATCTTACAACTCCAAAATTCTAGAACATTATTCAAATAACTGCATCCTAAAGATATACTAATTCCATTACAGAGAAAGAATAATCAATAGTGATTTCAAACTCACATGTCTGAAACAACTTCCTTTTGTCCAGAATTAAACTGCATGTCTTGGGATTTTGTAGAAAGTATTTGTCATGACTTCAGCCACTAAGAGTGTCCAGAACACCAATTAGCATAATAAATGTGATAAATAAATAAATCTCTAAGTATTATTTTAATTCTCATATGATTCTATTTTTTTTGGTTGTTTTGTTTTGTTTTGTTTGAGTTGGAGTCTCACTCCATCACCCAGGCTGGAGTGCAGTGACATTCTTGTGGTCACCCCTGTGTCGACCTGCTGGGCTCCTACGATTCTTCCATCTCAGCCTTCCAAGTAGCCGGAACTACAGGCGTACGCTACCACATCCAGCTAACTTTATTTTTATTTTATTTTATTGTAGAGACGAGGTCCCACCAAGTTGCCTGGGCTGGTCTCAAACCCATGGGCTCAGGCAACCCACTCACCTCGGCCTCCCAAAGTGCTGGGATTACAGGCTGAGCCACCAAGTCCGGCCTTCATATGATTCTAGATTGTAGGATCTATAAACCCTAAAGCTATATAGAGGAAAAGTTAAAAACATGGACTCAGAAGCCAGGCCTTTGGGGTTCATATCCTATCTCTGACACTAGCTATAATGCTTGCTAGCTTGACCTTGGCAAGTAATTTCTCTGAGCCTCAATTTCCCCAACCCCTGAAAGATGGGGTAATATTAGTACCTACTCATTGGGCTGCTATAAAGATTAAACGAGTTAGCATATGTGAAATCCTAGGACCAGGGTAAGGCATACAGTAAGTATTCTATAGACGAGTGCTCATTATGTCTCCACAGATTGAAAACTAAGGATGACAAGTGTCAATGAGCCCAGAGGCAGTGCAAGCAGGGATGATACTATAAGAGGCAAAAGCTGGAGGCCTGTTGCTGTAACAACACTCCAAATGCAATGCTTCTTTCCTTCATTCTTTCAGGGTTGCCAAAACAGTATTGGAAATGTACAATCCTACTCAAGTTGCCTGGTGTAGGCAGTTGTTTGGATGTAATAATCTGTTTTAAATCTTGTGTGTAAATGAATACAGAGGTTCGTCAGTGGGTGCATATTAATCCAAAATAAATGAATACATTTGAATTAATCAGATCTTCAGTCTATGTAAATTGATGATTTATAATGATATTAGCACAAATTGCCGCGATAAATCACTTTAAAATTAGACCCAGTACTCCTTAAGGCTGCAAGGACTCTAGGAATTTGAATGTAACTTTGAGACAACTTTAAAATGTAGATTGGTCTGGCTGTAGCTTGGGGGCAGAATCAGGGGACAGGGATACCAGAGGGCAATGTTGAACAACATTCTGTGAAGGGGTGATGGCAACAGGACCTGCAAGGTCACAAAAACACAAAAAGAGCAAGAGCAAGTCAATGAAACAGGCACGTTCTACAACTCAGTTCATTTTCTGGCTTGAGACAGAGGACCTTGGAACTTCAATTCAATTCAGTGAAGCAAGCAGGAATTAAATTAAGGCAGTTTGATGAAGAGGAAAGGTTTTGGCAGGTTGTACCACTTACTTGTTGGTGATCTTGGGCAAAGTAACTTTGCTGAAGCTTTTGGTTTTATTTGAAGCATGGGCTCTATCATCCCAACCTGGAAGTAGTGTTACGAGAACCAAATAGCATTGAATGTAAATTGGAAATCGCATAATCAGTGTTTGTATACCTAACCCCACATCTTTATAATAATAATAAAAAAAGAAAATCCCAGTTCATAAAGATCAGGGTGTTATTTAAAGGAATAAAGTCCAACTGCCTAGGTACAAGTCTGAGCATTGCCACCTGCTAGCTATGAGGCTTTGGGCAAATTACTCAGCTTCTCTGAACCTCAATTTTCTCACTTGAAGAATGGAGAGAAAATAAGGCCAATTTCTTAGAATTGGTGTGAGGATTAAATGCAACCATACAGTTCTTTCACTTAAAATGCTAGTTATTAATATGAATTATTATCACTAGTGCTGTCTTGATTTCTGTGTGGTGATGTTTTGAAACTGGCTTAAGAAGAAAGAAAGGGAAGAGGGAGGAACTCTGACGAACACGTCAATTGAAAAGAAAATATGTGGCCAGGGAATCAAGAAGAGGAGGGAGAGAATATCTGTGGGCAGGCAAATAAACGCCCAGGCCCCAGCTCCTTCCTCCCTCACACAAGGAAGACATTTCTAACTACACACAGCCTCTCCCCTACTAATGCAAGATTTACGCTTGCTCATTTTTTTTCTTATGTACAAGGTTAGAAAACGGCTTCTATTGAGGATTACTTGAAGGCAAGAAACTGAGCATTACTTCTTAAGATACAAAAACAAAGGGCCAGGAGAGCTCTGAGCTTCCTCTCCTGAGAATGGGCCCGCCGCAAAAAAAGTATGTTCTCTGATAAGCCTAAAGATGGGATGAGAAAACTTGCCCTCATGTTATTAGCTGTTATAAAGCTATTATAAAGCTGTTATTCTTACCTGCGACTGTTTAGAAATTAAAATACCAATGCCCTGGTACCCAATCAGAATGTTTAGATCACCTGAATGATTACATGATGTCGAAGTCTTAAAAGGAAAAACAAAGATGGCAGGGGTGTTTTTTTTTGTAATTTTTAAAATTTGATTTTAAAGATGTGGGGTACAATTCAGGATTAGGTATACAAGTGGTCATCATACAGGTAAAGCTTGGGCCTCCCTTTGGTCCCCACTTTGCCTGGTTTGAGATCAGGTTCTTTTACTGATGTTGTGTCCTCCAAACCCCAACACCATCAGTATCCTGCAACTGCCAATCCCTTTCCTATTATGGTAATTGTTCAGGGTAATTGCTTGAGAGTGAGAACATGTGGTACTCTGTTCTTTGTTTCTGTGATAGATCACTGACTGTGATCGAATATAAATACATCCAAGTTGCTGCAAAGTTCACATGTTTGTCCTTCTTTATGACTGTGTAATATTCTATTGTATATATATATATATATATACCATTTTTTTATCCAGTCCAGTTTGGTGGGCAGCACAGTTGGTTCCATGTTTTTGCTATTGTGATTAGCGCTGCACTAAACATGTGTGTGCAGGTATCTTTTCTGTAGAATGATTTGAGTTCCTCTGGATATATTCCCAGTAGGGGGATTGCTGGGTCATATAGAAGGTCAATATCTGTTTCTTTCAGAAATTGCCACACTGTCTTCCAAAGAGGTTGCACAAGTTTGCATTCCCACCAGCAGTATAGAAGCTCTCCTTTTTCTCCACATCCTCGCCAGCATCTGTTTTTGTTTGTTTTATTAATGATAGCCATTCTCACTGGGGTTATTTGGTATCTCAATGTGGTTCTGATTTGCATTTCTCTGATGATGAGTGAGGCTGAGCATGTTTTCATATGTCTGTTGGCTGCCTGTATATCTTCTTTTGAGAAGATATAAGATATAAGATCCCACTTCTATTCATGTCTTTTGCCCACTTTTTTTTCTTTATTTCAATAGCTTTAGAGGGTACACACAGTTTTTGATTACATGGTTGCATTTCATGGTGATGAAGAAAACTAGGCTTTAAGTGTGCCCACCGCTCCCACCTGTATTCATTGTACATAATAAGTGACTTTTTTTTGCACCCCTACCCCTTCTCCCTCCTCCTTCTGAATCTCCAGTGTCCATTATACTGTTCTCTATGCCTTCGCTGATCCTTAGTTTAGCTCCCATGTATCAGTGAGAACATGCATGTTTGGTTTTGTTTTTGCATTAGTTCACTTAGGATGCTGCTATCTAATTCCATCCAAATTGCTGCAGAAGACATTGTTTCATTCTTTTGTTTTTTTTCCTTTTGACACACTCGAGTTCCTTGTAGATCCTGGATGATGTTAGGTCTTTGTCAGATATACAGTTGACAAATATTTTTTTCCCATTCTGCAAGCTGTCTCCCTGCTCTCTCGATGGTTTATTTTGCTTTGCAGAAGTTTTTCAGTTTTACAAGGTCCCACTTATCTATCTTATCTCTTACGGCATGTACACTTGGGGTTTTGATCAGGAATTGGCTGCCTATTCCAATTACCATAAGGGTGTCTCCTGCATTTTCTAAGGTTCTTATAGTTTGAGGTTTTACGTTTAGGTCTTTGATCCATTTAGAGTTGATTTTTTGTGTGTGGTGATAGGTAGGGGTCCTGTTTCAATCTTTTGCATGTGGTCAGCTTGTATTACCAGC